>JAQIXR010000005.1:0-117510 GCA_034700825.1 Quadroppia sp. Gr-Ori-00064 | reverse complement strand
ACTCGACGCTCTTCAGATCTCTCTCTCTCTCTCTCTCTCTCTCATCTCTGGATTAATTTGATTTCTAAGAAGTATTATTCATTCGAAACCTATTAAAAGAAATATTTTGAATCGATTTTCAAACTATAGTAAAAGCAATAACAAAGCGATAGTTAGCCATAAAAAGCTTAAACTCTGAAAATCAAAGCTTAAGTTGGATTTTGATAACAAAAATACAAAATTGTTATACTTTTTTGTTGAATAAAATACGGGTTGAATAGGGGTTATCATTGAATATAAAAGTTTTTATTATAACAAACATTATATACCGTTTCTATCGATTATGAATTTTGCACTAAAAATAACTTTCAATTCAATTGTAAACATCTTTTGAAACTTAAATATTTAAAACTATTTGGCAAACGAATGCTTCGATGAATTACAATAAGAAATCGATTCACTTATGTATTGTTCGTTAATATATATGAAAGAAAACTGTTTTCAGAATCTATTGATTGAAAACTCAATATTTGCTACAATTGTATTGAATGGAAAATCTCTTCAAAATGTATTGAATAATGGATTGAATAATGGATTAATCGTTTGTATTATGTCTTATAAATTCGTTTATGAATTACTTATGGAGTAATGAGAGTCAAGAGAAGCAAATATCAGTGGATTAGACATATATTACATGTGATTTGAAATAAATATGTGCCTGTTTAATGACCCTGAAGATGTTGGGGATGCTGACCATCCCTGAATCAATCGATGAGATAATAGAGAAATCGATTCTCAATTTCAAAGGTTGTGACAATAATTCAATAATTTGTTGACAAAAATATCGAATTCAATGCTTTTTCAATGAGTTGTTCAGAGTTTAGTCAACTCTTTCATGCAATCAAAAGGTCTTCTCATTTTGAATTTTTATAACCTTTTTAAGGGTGTATTTGAAACAAATTCTATGAAAAAATATTTCTTTTCCTTATGTTAATCAATAAATATGTTTATCACTAGAAATGAGTACAGGTTTGCAAACGAAGCGATACCTTTCCTATTAAACCCATCCCTTTAGCACATAAACCCACGCAAAGCCATAGCAAACATAAGGAATAAATATTAAAATAAGATTTTTATCATTAAATTAAAAACACTTTTATTTCTTAAGAGTTCTTCAGATGTTTTGTTGAAATAATTGAGAGAAAAATAAAAGATTTTTTAAATATTTATTTTAATTTAAAATAATATTGATTTGAAATAATTGACAGAACTGTTGACCATTGAGTTGTCTAACTTGTATCCAATGAATGGCAATCACATCAAACACTTCCAGATCTCAGCAAATAATATAAAATATATTTTCATTTGAATCAAAAACTAATTTAAAATACAGTCAAAAGTGCAAAAACACCATAAAGTAGAGCACAGGGGTATACGATAAGGGCCTGTTGGTTGTGAAGGGAAAGTGCGATCACAAAGAGTTTTGAAGCACTTAATGCACACCAAAAGATGGCCAGAAAAGCAGATATCGTTCCGATAATTGCCTTCAAACTGACCAAAATGGATAGTCCGGACAATACAACCATTGGTAGCAAACAATAGCCCAATACAGAGACAGTACAGGAAAGGGATATCGATGTGTCCGGCGTTGACATCAGATTCAGAAGTGAATATATCGAAAGACATCCCAAGACTCCGAACCCATAGATGTATCCGAAGTGCACTTTTCCAGTGAACAGAAGAAAGCACCCGAAGGACAGGCCGAAGACCAGAGGGCCGGCTAAGTCTGAGTCGCGAAGTATAGAGGCGTCGGGTTTGCGGAAAGGGTTCAAAACAGCGTAAGTCTTCTGCACTATTTGGTCAAAATTGATGCCCAACTCCTCCAGAAGTGGTGGTTCGTCGCCATAGGGGTCGGTCGAGCGCTGGGATGGCATTCCCGTGAAGGGGTCCGAATCAAAAGCACTGACTGGCGAAGGAGTGAACATTTGTGGCATTTGATGGACAGTCGTTTGGGATGTGTTGTACTCTTGGTCACTGTAATCAAACTGTCCAAAATCATAGCCACTTCCAGAAGAATAAAACTGATTCGTCGACTCTGTTGTCATCCGTTGACTCTCATCAAAGTCATTGAGTCCGTAAGACATGTCTTGGGATCTAATTGTTGACAATATTATCAAAATTGAATTAATTGTTTAAAACAATAATTTTTAGTCAAAACAACAAACGATTTAATTGACGAAAATGTTATGCTTTTCTCTACTCTATTCACACATTAAGTCAACACTAATTGCTATATAAAATAAGACCAAATGTTGGCACAAATACACGTGTATTGCAGTCTATGTGTTAATGTTGTCGTCATTTGTTGTTATGTTTTTCAATTGATTTCTCTTTCAATCAAATCATTGAATGTCTTAAGACTTAAGTAATTGACATCTAATTAATCCATCAAAACATGGATTCAAAGATAACAATAGAATCGCGAAGACATCAAAGACGTCGAAATCGAGAGACAGATCGGAGTAACTCAAATGACAGCTCAAGACGTACGGCAAACACATCCCAATCGCCACCACAACAACACTCACGAGTTGTGATTTTGGCCAAAAACCCAAACCAGAAGTCGATCACACCTTCCAATAGCTCACAACTGAGTGGCACCCAATCGACGACAACAACCCCAATACAAACCGTCCAAATCATGCCATCATTGCATTCATCGCAACAAAAAGACATCACTTCCAACACATTGAGTGCCAGTTCTGTCACCGACAGCATCGGTCATCAGTTGCTGTCCAAAGGTGTCGGAGTGAGCACTCAGTCGACCACCGATGAAATGGTGACGACTTCGTTGCCATCCGTTATGAGACTCATTGACAGCGATTACCTTACTTTCAACGACAGTCTAACCAATGATCACTCATTCAGTGATTCTTTGACTTCAAATTTCTCTGTAATATCAGCTCTAGGTCTCGACGGCGTCGGAAAGTCTTCGGTCTTGAATCTAATCGCAGGAAAAGATGTTTTCAAAGTTCATAAAAAGACAAACTTTAGTGAAAGACCGCTTAAACATAGAACTCGAGGAATAGATCTTCACATCACTAAAGAGCGGCTCTTTTTACTCGATTCACAAGTAATGGGTTTTTAGTGATTGAAAAATTAGTTTTAAAATCATTTTATATTTAAGCCATTATTGAGTGCTTCGGTTTTGGACGAATACCTGCTTCGGACCAACTCCTGTCCTCGACAGGAATCCTCCACAGGAGTGGACATCTCTGAGCCCGAGAACTATTCGTTTATGATATCTCTACAGATTTTGTCACTAATGCTAACTATTTGTGATTACGTTATTATAGTTAATGACTGGATGTTTGACATCCATATCATCAAACTCTTGTCCACCGCTGTAATGATGATCGGCGACTCCGCCCATAAGGCGGACATTGTCTTCTATTTTCCAAAAATCAATACCAAAGTCAATACCAATGCCATCGAATCATTGCTCGGAAGAAGTCTTTACTTTACTGTCATTTATGGAGACGAAAACGAGTTATTGAATGCCGTAATGAAATCGCCTTCAAAACCGATTGCCGGCGAAAACGGTCGCAATTCTGCTCACAATTCAGAGAAGTCGTGGCTATTGTGGTCTCAACGGTATTGGGAAACATCTATCAGAAAATCGACCCTTTATTCAGAATACGGAAGAATTTTGCCATAATTTTCTACTCAAAAGAGGTTTGAAATTTGTTTTGATTTTTGAATTTGATTTAAATGGAAAGCATTGAGAAAAAAGTTTGAAAGAGTTATACCAAACTTTTGATACGGCTTTCCAAAAGCAAACTCCAGTTCCCATTAAAGAACAATCAATGATTTTAAAAGTTTATTGTCATTGACTACAAATGGGTTAATACAAAGAATTAACAAAATATTTAAACATTAATTTAAAGCAAAAAATATAGTCTTTTATAACAATAATAATAATATAGTTTTTATACTCTTTTGATACCATTTTAAATACATATTTCTATTCAGTGAATAACAATTGTGGACAACAATGACAGACACGAATCAATTGCCGAACTCTGAGTTGCGATATATGCCAGAGTCGGCCTGATATAGAAGAGTCGCCAGAATCCTCTCGTGACTGATTGTCTTCGACGGTAATACTATCTGTTCCACAACAACACAAATGCATTAGTGGTTTGTTTTTGTTAAATATAATTGAATTTAAAAATAATTGTTTAATAAAATAAATGCTTTTAAAGTATATTTGAGACATGAGTGCAATTAAGAGCTCCCATACCTTTATGAGATCCTGGGGTGGAATTTTATGAAGTTTGAGATCACGGGTCAATCTATTCATTATGGCTTGCATTTCATTAACCTTTGCGTTGAACTTATCATTGCGTTGAGTGTCGGAACGGTCGGTCTTGACTTTGTGTACCGACCACTGGAACATAACCTGAAACTTCTTGGTCTCACTTAAGTTCACATTCGGTCGCGTAAGGATTGTTTGTAACATTGATTCACTCAGTTGTATATATTCTTGTCGTGAGAACAGTATGTTAGCCCTGGGGTCCACATAATTGAGAATCGTATTGACCAGTTGACTGGCACTGGTATATCTCCAATAATAGTTCTCCAATTGGTTAAGCATTCGGGGAACGACATTAAGCTTTAGATGAGTCTTCGTGTGATGAAAACACGCCTGTAAGAGGTCGGGCAGATCGAAGTGCTCGGCCGCGCATATGAGACCGGGAACGGTGTCACATGTTATAGGACAGGACCCACTGTGCAAGTACTCAATGAGTAGCTGAAAGGTGTCGCCGTCAAACTCAATGATTGTGAACTGGAATCAATTGAAAGAATATTATTTCAAATGAATAGTAAATACAAACAAATTGTGAGACTATTTGAATGTTTTACAACTTTAAACATTTTCTATAAATATATAATAAATTAAATATTAATTCAAAATTTCATTCACTATTGCATTGGTTTTGAGAAAGACATGAATTTTGAGGTCACAAATGATTTCATAAAATGGTCTAACTTTGAACAATTGATAACACATTTCATTTTTAATCTTTAATTTGATTTATAATTACAGACCGATTTCGGTTTGCTTCAGAGGGACGGGTAGTATAGAACGGGGTATAGTTCATTGACGACTTGATAAGGATTTGACCATTAATTCAATATATTATTTCATACCTCGTTTTGTGCGAGTTTTGTTCTGTCGATCTTCGCTACGTCTGCACAGACTGAAAGGCCGGGCACTTCCACACCTGTGCTCTCCATTTTTGCATAAAATGACTCACTTTGCCATCTCTTCATACTATCCCTTCCTTTACTACCCCAACCACTCCACGACCCACTCATCAATGTCTTGAACGTCTTGAATACCCCGCCCCCACTGGCACCGGGAACTGTCAAATATGTCGGTGTCTTTTGTGCTGAAGAGGCGGTCGATATATTAGAAATGGCTGATTGTTTTCGTTCTTTGTCTTTCTTTTTGTCCTTTTGGTCAGAATTCGGTGCAATAATCTTTGGCGGAACCAATTGTGTGATAGCATTCTTCGCCTGTTCTGTAATGGAATCCCTTTTCTTTGGCTTTTTCTCTATGGTTAGAGGTTGTGATGGAGTGGTATTAGTGGTAGTGGTTGTGCTGTTTGTGATGGCTATCGTTTGGGGCATGAGATGCACTTCAGTTCCGCTCTGACCTCTCGGAGGGGCGAAACCATAAAGCATTTCGAGGAACACCCGACTTCTTATGGCCAGTATAGCTCGAACAGCGTATATCCTTCTGACCTGATTCTCATGACCTCCGTTGACCGGAGAGCCCATGACATTGAAGACCACATCGCACAAGAGCTTTGCGTTTCCATAGAAGGCATTATTGAAGTCTTTGGCGATTTGATCGTAACCTTCAAACAGATCCCTAACGCTGTCCAACAGAGGACTTGATGGCCTCATGTGTCCGATTGGTCTCCAACTGCCCCTCCGATATGGTTTAGGTATTTGACCCGTCGCTAAATGATTGGCCAAATTGTTGACAATGTCTTCTAACATCTGACTTCGAGTTCGATCCTAATCATAGGTATTTAAGAGTCAGTTATTGTCTAAAAGTGTTATCAATTTGTTTGCAATCATTTGATTCGCGATTAAAATATGAGATAATTATTTGATGTCAATAATGAAGAAGAGAGGACTCGAACCTGCATTCTGGCAAATTTTGGTGCAGAATAACTGGCTCTTTCACCATTAATGATCTTGGTCAACAACCACTCTCGAAAATGTTGCCCCTTTTTGTGTAAGACAAATATTATGCTTAATATATATTTACAGACAAATGAAAAGTGAAATACTTTTTCAAATTCCGATTCGTGCCAAAGATATGGCTTGAAAGCGGACACTTCGTCTCTACAGACCACTGACACCGAGTATTTCCTGGCCTCTCCCTCTCCCATAGGACGGGGTGTCGTTCGAACCACAATAAAAGTGTGCAGAAAATGAGATTTTATGCAACCTTTGAGTAGAATATATATGAGACAACTCCAACAGTCAACCAAAATGACATACCCGGCCAAAAGGGTGCCTCATCTGCTTCTAAAAAGGCCACACAAACTATATCATTACCGATGTGTCGCTTCTTCTGGAGCTTCTGAGGGTCAGACTCTTCGTGTGGTAACATTGTTGACACGTGAAACATGATCTCAATGTTCTTGAATGAGGTGTAAACCGATTCCGTTCCCGTCAGGTCGTGAACTGTGAGGTCAGACAGTCATATATTGACACAATTTGGCATTCAATACATCCCACAAATCCTTACCCGTATCCAAACCTCCCTTATATTTGTCGAAACCTTTTAATCTAATTCTATCCCCAATTATGGACAGGAATTCAGAGAAGAGATTGGATTCGGTTTTGTTGCTAAGAATTGTCTCTTCGCTATTGACTTGATTTTGCTTTATATAAATGACACCAACTTTTAGTTCAGACTTAATGAACACTTGATCTAATTTGAGTAATTCATCTGAAGTGTTGGGTAACTGTCCCAAAGCCAATGGCGGCTTAAGACCGGCTTCATTACCCAGTGCTCTCACCACTGCCTCTCTATCGTAACGGTCGGCAAATATAGCCGACGCCGGAACCAAGCCGTGCATACTGTATGAAATGGTACGCAATAATACCCTAAATTGATCCCTTCCTCCCATTGTCTCTTGTTTAAGGCTAAGGATGACGGGTCCTAAAGCTTCATCATTGGTAAAGTAGTTCCAGTGCTCTCTTCCGTAATAATGCTTTTCAAAGATCTCTTCCTCAAAGGAAATCAGTTCATAGGGATCGTCACTCTCTTTAGTCTGTTGGCTGGTATTGGACTGAGCGGCCGGTGGTGGTGATGGAGCTGGAGGGCTGGCGGGGGGCGATGTTGGTTGAACTATAGTTATGGTTATGTTTGGGGTAACGGGAGGTATGTATGGTTTACGATATAATTCAATGTCGTCTTTAGTCTTTGGCCTTTGATTCTCGATTTGTAGAAAACTGAAGGAATCGGGACTATAGTAGTCGTCATTCGTTGATTTGCTGGTGTCCTGGCGCTCGAACTTGGGTCGGGTCAACACCACCTCCACTGTTGGTGTCGGCGGTTGAGGTTTATATGAATGTTTGTCTCCGGTTATTAATGTGATGCTCTCTTTTCGAGCCTTAATATCCATTTCCTGTTCATTCTCTGGGCCTCTTATCTCCGGATCTGTCCCTCCCTTACACTCAACCCAATACCCGTTCGTAGGCTTGACGTCATGTGGAAATCCTGTACAATAGGGATGACCTATTCATACAATTAAAAAATTAATTTCAAAGACCATTGAATCGATAAAATGAATGTAATGCCAAACCTGGACAGGACTGGACGGGTACTGGAAATGATAAGGTTGTGCTACTCTTTCTTCTGGCTTCAGCACAACCCAGACTTTGACGTTTAAAATCTTTTAATTTTCCCATAAAATCTTCACTTCCGGCCAGACCTGATATGTCTGCGTAATGTAGAGCACAGTATACTTTGTTGCCATGCCTTTTGGCTGATCCATTGCCCTGTGGTTTGACAGACAAACAGTTAGTGATCATTGAATTACTATTAGATGTGATTGAAATCCGTTGAAAAACACATATATATTTATAAACATAAAACAACTATTTTTTGAATCGTTTTTCAAATGTTTTTCATATTTGTAATTATTCTGTTGAAGAATAAACATAAGAATCGCTTTGAATACCTGTTTAACCCTAGAGAAGCAGATGCAACAGTTGAGGCAGTCTTCGTGGTATATGTTTGCTAGATCTTGTTGACATCCCAGTGCCGTGGGCTGAGTCCATGTATCCCATGTCTGGTGCGATAGTATGGGTAGTTCACAGATGAAACAAATAGACGACATCTTAAGACATAGAATATCTTATTCACAAAACCGGTGGTCAATGAATAAGATTTAATGATAAGAATATTAAACAAAACGACATTTTATTATTTTTCTCAATCCATTGATAAGTAATTCTATATAACATTACTCTATACTCGATATCGATCTTCTTCTCACGTATTCTCACTTCAAACACAACTTCAATAACATTCACAATTATAAGCCGTATATTCAAGTCATAGGCCTTTTTAGTACTCCCTGTGCTCATACTCTGTACTACATTATCCTATGCTCACTCTCTGTGCTCACACACAAACACACACACATTGAGTGGCAATCCCTTCCATCCCTCTCATCCCTTATAGCCTTTCAATGTTCTTACTTTTAATCAGTTCCTATGACTACAATTTGCGCAAAGATCTAACTTTTATCATAACTTTGTTCCATATTATCTATTAGACGACAATTGTCTATCAATTCGATTACTACTTTTTATCACTTATTTTGTGAGAACTTTTGCAAAACAATATTTTGAGCCATCAATCAAATGATTATTTGATTTCAAACTAATTGTTTTGAAATCACAACTAATGGCCAATAAATTGAGTTATATATGAAAAGACGTCAACATATAAGTCAACAAAGATTTTCTTATTTATTGAATATAAGTTTTAACTAATGTTCAAATGATTGTGAAAATGTCAGAACAATAATATTCTGATTGCAATAAAAAATCCATTAATCCATTAAAACTTTTTTCTTGTCAATTGTTTTTGGTTTATAAATAGAATTTCAAAAATATTTGTTATAAAAAACTTATATTTTTATTGTATATAAATTCAAATTAAGTTTTTTCTTCCAAAAGTACATAAATTTATGTCTAATCGCTATAAACAACTTTTTTGTTAATCTCGTGAAAGAATTTAATTTTAATATTTAAATTCAATTATATTTCATATTTTTCATTAATTTATTTGAAATTAATTGAATAGAAGTGATATTTTGAGAAATACAACATCTGTTCAATCAATACATTTGTAAGAAAAATATTAGTTTATAAAAATTGTTATTATTTTTCAATTCAAGTCATTATTATTCGATAATTCAGTCGTAAAAATAAATTTTATTCATTAGTCCATAAATATTATCACTTTTTATACCACATAAAAGTCTTTTTTATCCATTTTTGTTTTAATTATTTTTCGATTAATATATATTTTATTTGAAAATGTGTTCAATTGATTGTATTCAAAGACAGGTGCGAAACACATACCAATATATTAGTCATTGGCTCAACGTTTAAGTTCCGCAACATTTTATTTAATTCAAAAAATATTATTATTTCATAAATTCTGTCATTATTTCTGTCGACGACTACTAATTGTTTGATCTGTTTTGCCTTTAATCCAAAACTATGTCAAACTCACAAATCGGTAAACAAATGAATTATGAAAATAATAAATAAAAATATATTAATATATGAGTTATAAAACATTTTGCAATCAATAGTAAATTGTGAGCAATTGGATGATCTCTGGCAGACCGTTAAGAATAATTCATCAGATTTTGTCGGATGGACTTCACTGTTGCAGAGGTGCGAACATATGGTAGTAATTGAGATCTTTTACTTTAATTTTGAAAACTTTTTCATTAATTTTTTCATTCATTTCATTCACTCCTTATATTTGATTGAATTGATTGATAGCAAAATATTGAGTCTATGAGAGAGGCCTACAATGGCTTTCTATCACACTATCCCTATTGCTATGTGTATTGGAAAAAGTTTGCTGACTTTGAATACCAAATGTCAGGACAAGAGAATGCATTGGATGTACTGACAAGAGCTGTGGATGCCTTTCCTATCAGTATTGATATCTGGATTTACTTCATTGAAATCTATATTAAGACAAAGAAGAGTGAAATTGAAATCAGAAATCTGTTTGAAAGAGCGCTCAAATTGTGTGGAAATGATTATAATTCGAGTGATTTGTGGTCTCTTTACTTGGATTGGTTGACAACTACTCGACAAGACTTGTCTGAAGAGACCATAATATATGACCGATTGTTGGAGACATCGACAAAACATATTCGACAACACTTTAAGAACTTTAGTTCATTTGTTTCAAACAATAATCCAATTTGTATTATAAGCAAAAACGAATACAATTGCCATTGGAGTGAATATTTCAAATTCAATGATAATATCAAACAAGACACTAATGATGCAAAATATGAGGTTTTCATTGATATTGAATCGAAAATCAGTTTTTGTAACAATTATTTTTCTCATGAATTAAAATTAAATTATTTGATGACAAAGTCATCAATAGGAAAATCAATGAAAAATAATATCAATTTTTGAACCATTTGTTACTTATTTTGTTTTTTGGTCATTAGGAAAGTGTGACAAAAATTAAATTCATTCGCAAAAAGATTATCGAAAAAAGAAAAATCATTTTTGATCTCACCTTAAGAGAGACGAAGGAAAGGGAACGCTTCGAAGAAGGTATCAAAAGGCCGTACTTTCATATAAACCCATTAGATATTCAACAATTGGATAATTGGATTCAATACTTGAATTGGGAAATAGACCACAATATCCACTATAAAGTTATTCTTCTTTTTGAGAGATGTCTGGTTTCATGTGCTCTCTATGAGCACATGTGGATAAGGGTTTGTCCTTCACATGTTTGTCGGCCGATATTTACAATTAATTGTTCAAAATATCATTTTTTTGTTTCAGTACTCGAATTATTTGATCGAAAAAAGATACGAATTGATTAAAAACGGCGAAATGTTTTTTGAATACTTTGACATCAATGCCATAAGAGATGTGTTCCGAAGGGCGACACAAATTCATACGAAGAAGTCGTTCAAACTTAACAATCTTTGGTCTCTTTTTGAAGAACGTGAAGGTTTACTATCAATGAATCAATTCAAAACCAAAACCAAATATAAGATTATATTTTAGGCAATTTTGACGAAGCGATGAAAATTTTGGACACATTTGAAGATAAAAATCCAGAACAAATCGAAATAACAATCTCTAAAATCAATTTATATCATAGAAGTGGAGATTTAAATGCTGTCCAAAAACTATTCAAATCATCAATCGATCGATTCATGGATTGTCCAAAACTTTGCTCCCATTTATCCATAAAATATTCGAGATTTGTATTGAAAGTGTTGAAGAACCCAAAAGTTGCGATCGATGTCCTCAACACTGCTCTCAGACGTCATCCAAATAATTATGTTATTTATTTAAAACTAATTGATATCGAATATCAGAAGCAAGACATGGATGTCATCAGAATTGAGAATCTGTTTAACGATATGATTGCAAGTAATGAATCCATTAGTTTGAAGACAGCTATGACTCAAAGAAAGCTTGAATTCATGCAAGACTTTGGTTTCGATTGTCAAAAGTTATACAAATTAATTAATTAATTATTTGCACAATAAATGCATTCATTAAAACATATCTATTTTTTCAAACAGAATTCAATCGACAATAACTCAAATCCAGAATTTAATGCATGGATTAAATGAAGAATTTGAAAGTTTGAATTCAGAAAGTGTTAAACGTTTTAAAAATGATAAAAATTAATAAAATGTTATTTCATATATTTTTTGCACAAATATTGCATTTGATTTAAACTTTGATTTCATTCTCAAATGATTAATACAATTGAAAAACAGTTTTATTTATTAATAAAATATATTTGATTTTAATCCACAAGTTTTGAAACTTAATATCTAATGCGATAAAATATATTATCGATGGGTGGGTGTGATTGGGATTGGGATCACTTTTTGCCAAACTTTTATCAAATAGTTATTTATAAAATTTATTAAATAAAATAATGAATAAAATTATCAAAAAGTTGTTATCCATTGATTATGTGCTAATATTTTGTATAATTCCTTCAATTTTATCTCAAGGTTTGAAAACAATTAATAAAATAATGAAAACATTTAAACATTTTTAAGCAATTTTCAGACGAATCGCAATCTATAAAGTCATTGAAGAATGAATTGTTTGGTAACAGATATTATAATAAATACGTTTTTCCGGTCAAAGATCACACACAAGCCGTCAATGTCAGTGTTTGGCTAAATGTGGTCAAAATTGTCGATTTGGTCAGTCTTTGAGTATATTTCTGTTATTTGATTTCAATTCATTTATAGGACATTAAGACACAAGTGTTGACTCTAAACACAGTACTCGATATGGTTTGTAATTACTTCTTGTAATACTGTTTGACATTCATAATCATATTTAATCGTTTGCTACCAGTCCTGGTTTGATGAGCACTTGCAATGGAATCCCAGTGATTTCGGTGGTCAGACCCAAATCATTGTGTCTTCAGATCTTGTTTGGAAACCAGACATCACTGTAACAAACGGTCCAAACGTTTTTCAATATGAAAGACAACTGATTGAGTCAACGCTAACCATATATAATACCGGAGCCATCGAGTGGTGGCCGCAAAATCAGATCAAGACATACTGTATGACAGATCTGACACAATATCCAGCAGACAGTCAGAGATGTCGAGTGACTTTAGAGCCGTTTTATGACTATAAATACGTTGACATAAAGGCATTCGAAGAAAGGAAAGACAACTTTGTTTGGAATGGCGTTAGAGTTGAAAATCCGGAATGGCATTTAGTAAAGACCCAAGGTCTGTTCTAATAGTAATTCACGTTTCACAAGAGCCCTTGGTGCTTTCAACAATTAAGCTTATAATAAACTCTTAATAGCATTGAGTTGTATGACTTGTTCTCTAAATATACCATTAATACTGACATAGAGTTTATGTGTGTTTAGAGAACAGCTCTTCTCAATGAGAAATCCTATTGTCCAGTATTACCCCTTTTTACCCCATTTTGTGAATTAATTTAATAAATTATGATTTGTTTTCTTAAGCTTCAAAAAGGGTGCAAAACTTTCCAAGTGATGGAACCTTTGCTCGAATTATGTGTTATCTATACCTTCAAAGAAAGCAATCACTTCTCCATTACTTCATCAAAGTTCCCATATTTGTGGCCATAGTCTTGTCTATAGTAATGATGACTTTTCCTCCGAATTCACTCAAAAGATTCAAATTGAGTGCACTTTCTATTGTAATGCTATTTATTGTCCTCCTATTCATCTCTAATCGCATCGGCTTTTCTGGCAATAAAGGCGTTCCTATTATTGGTAAAGCATTTAAAGTTGTCTTTATTTTATTAATAAAGTCAATACATCACAACTTCAAAGGGGTATAACTTTGTTATTATAAAACATTTTTAAAAATTACTTTTCTCTTTATTTTGTTTATAAACCAAATATAATAACAAAGTTATACCCCTTTGCAGTTGTGATCGTTAACTGTATTTGCATTTATTTTGACAAAAATGTCACACTTTTAGTGAAAAAGACTTCTTCGACAATAGTCTTCATTTCAGTATTGATGTTATACTCCATTCTTATCAATACATTTCTCAACACTTACTCCACTTTACCGTACATTCTGTTGATTATCGTTAAGAACCCATTGATGAGATTTATAGGGATTGGACAATATTTGATTGGACTCACTGTTAAGGAAGGCATCGAAAGTGGCATAACTGTTCACTATCAGAACAGAGCTATTACTGAAGCCCAGAATCAATGGATTTTATTCACACTATTGTTGGATAAAATAATTTTCTTGATTTATATATTATATTTGATTTCGATTTATATATAAAATAACAAAAATTCAAATTATATTATATTTTGAATAACTCTTAATTATAATGAAAGCTTTGTTTGAATGAAATCTTTATTTAATATATAATCAATTGTTTTAATTGTATTTTCTTTAATTTATATCTACAACGAAAATACTAATAATATGAATGATTTGAATTAAATACAAATTGTTATATCAAAAAAAGAATCTTATTTTCAAAGAGTTTTTATTGAATTTTATATACTATCAAAACTACCAAACCTACCAAACCTACATGTGCTCAAAGTCCTAAAGCCTAAAAATCAAACCAAATGAGTGTTACCCTATACTATAGGGCCTATAGTTATGGTGAATGAAAATCAATTAAATCATTTAAGTTAAATGAGAACTCAATGAGAATTGTATTGTTTTGCGCGTAAAGTATTGACTCTAAAGTAAAGCTTTCATAGAGTCTAAGCTTAAAAAATCTTCACAAAGAAATAAATTTATGTCCAAATAAGTATTGAAAATCTCGTGACTTTTTATCATTCATTAATTAAAATTTTTATATATTAAATGTTTACAAACCGTCAGAAATTATGACCGAAAATAATTGGACACCAAATCTTTTAAAGACACCTCTCGAAGAGATATCTGTCAATCCATTCATAAATCGACACAAGTTTTCAACCGTTGATAGCCTTAAGGTTTCATTAAATAAATTCAAAAAATGTTTTGATAATTGATTTAAATGTTGAACAGATCTATGTTTTTGGTTCCATACTGTTCACAATTCGTATACTACCTGTGCTTTCGTTTTTATTTATGACCGCTTTGACCGCATATCTGTCCGTCTATTTGATTATGTTTTGTAATCTAATTAACATTCAAACAAATGGATTAAAGTTTGAAAAAATCTTTAAAATTTTTTTTTATAATTATTTCGAATAATTTCAGAAAATTCATGAAATACATAGTCTTTGGACTTCTTCTTCGAATCGCTCTATTCTTTTGTGGCTTTCATTTGATTAAAATAGAAGACAAAAGGGGTGAAAATCAACTGAAACCAACCATTATTCCAATTGCATCGCACAGTAGCTTTTGGGATGTGATAGCACTGTCAGCACTGGGAGTTCCATCCATTGTCTCACGACAGGAAAATTCTAAAATGATTTTAGTCGGAAGTAATGAAAAAGTATTGAATCAAAAATGCATTTAATAATACATTTTCATTGATATGCAGTTATGTTAAGACTTTGTGAACCACTTTATGTCAATAGAGAAGACAAAAACTCTCGAATCAAAGTCACTAATGATATCAAAGAGAAGGCATTAGTCGGCGATATAATGCTGTTCCCTGAGGGCACCTGTACTAATACTACGGCTCTGATACAGTTTAAAATGGGAGCATTTCTGCCACAACTACCCGTCCAACCCATTGTCATCAAATGGGACGTCGAAAGTGATTTAATGTTTTTTTAATTTATTTATTTTAATTTATTTCTCGAATTTGTTATAAGAATATGATTTTAAGTCATGGGTAGAGGAGGGCCCCAGTATTGTTCAGGTGTTCTATTATACATTAGGTCAATTGTGGACAAGTTGTACAATTATCAAACTGCCCCCTTATGTGCCCAATGATGAAGAGAAACACACGGCTCGACTGTTTGCAGACAATGTGGAGAAAGTAATGTGCGATGAGTTGGGAGTGATTCAAAGTTTCTATTCCTTCGATGACGTGATGTTTATGACCTTTGCGTTAGTTTTCGGATCTTTTCATTCATTCAATCATTTTTTGGTTCATTTGTTAATATAGAAATGAGATCCGATTATTCCGGAGTCCGGTTTGTATTAAGCTATTGAAAATCTGTTACAGAATAGCAAAGGAGATGTCAGATCAGGCCGTGTCTGGAAATGCTTTGAGTAAACCTGTAAAAGCCCCTAAATTGCCCTCTATTTTCAGTCCAACTTATTTAGGATTTGGTGAAGACTTTGGTATTAATATTGATTAAATGAATTCAATTGATTTAAATAATTATAATTTCTTGTCTATATTAAAAGACTCGGAGCATAACAGTTATGCCCCTGAATTCTATATCCCTAAAGTATTGCTTAAATACACTAAAAGAAAGAAAAAGATAAAACAAACTCAAATCAACATAAATATCGATGGAAAGCAATTACCATTGAGTCGAGTGATTCGCAAACCGTTTGATGTCTCGCAAACGACACCACAAATAGGTGTGACCAGTGATGTCGCCGCACAGAAACGTTACGTCTATGAGAGCTTCTGCACTATCATTGAAAAGGCCATCAATTGTATTGAAGTAAATAAACATTTCTGAAAATTATATTTAATTCTTCACAAGAATTTGAACTTCATTTCAGGAAAGGGGTGAAATCAAACCAATAGAATCGACACATGATTTGGCAAATCTGTTGGGTTTGGAGGAAAGTTAGTATAATTGGAAATATATATTAAAATATTTATATAATAATAACTCAATTAATTCAAAGACCAAAACGCTTACGACATAATCAGGTCGTCGTCTTTCGTTGATTTGCTCAAAACGTTAGAGTTTTGTACCCCTGACGGCCCCTCCACTTTGCACCTGTTGGCCACTTTACATCTTTGCGATTGCAGGCAATCATTGAATGGATTTTTAGAATACATTTCATTCAAAATGATTACAATTATATAGAGAACCAAATCTTTGGGAGCGATTCAGAGCTGCCATCAATGTGTTGTCTCTGCAGATGAAGACATTAGAAGCAGATGATAAGAACAGACACGAATCGGAGGAAATGGAATCCGAGGCAACACTTGATCTGCAAAACTTCAAAACTCTTTTGTGGTATTCACTCGGATTACAGCAATTCAATGACATCTTCTTTATTGGACATGAATTTGATTTCGGTTTCAAATAAATTATGAAAAATTGATACAAAAATATAAACATTAATATTGTCTTCAATTACAGAATACGTGAAGAATAACATCAAAAGACTATTCAAAAGAGCGGTTTCAGAGAACGCGGGATCTCTTCAATAAACAAATTAATCGATTCGTTGTTTTCAAATTCAATCAAAATATTTATTAAAATAAAAATAAATTGAATAAAAATATTAATGAAATCCAAATAAAAGTTTACATTTAAATACATTTTGTTTATATCTAATCGCTGTCACTCCCGGAGCCGAATATGTCTGCGGCGTCTCGTTTTGTTCGCTTCCGGCGAGCGGTCTCTTCATCATCACTGTCACTATCACTCGAAGATGAAGAATCAGATGATCCCGAAGAGGAAGACGAAGAAGACGACGACGACGAAGACTTGTCACTTGCGCTCGACTTTTGTTTCTCATTCTTAGCTTTCACTTCAACTTTGCCATCGTTTTCGTTATCATTGCTTTTGTTTTCTTTTTGTGATTCAATTGTAATGTTATTGTCCTTAATATCTGCAACCACTTCCTCTTCCTCTGCCGGCGGTTCCAATTGAGTGGTTCTTATGTCTTGAACTTTGAACTCCTGTTCATTTAGTTGTCTGTGTTTGACGACAAGTTTGGAGCTGTTGGGCGCCGACCCCTGTTTGACACGACGTTTACTCAACCGAACCCTTGTCTCCAATTCATTATAACAAATGCAATCCTCTCTCCAAACGAAGAAATAGTTTTCTTCATAACCTTTTGTCGCCTTATTCTTCACATTCCAATTGTATTCCCTGGCCATCACATACTCATACTCCTCTCCCTCTCCAAACTCCTTTCCCTCTAATTCATCTATTTTTCTTTTATTGATCGTGTCTTCGGTCGGAAGAAAATAAGCTACGAATTGTTCTCCGCTTTCATCCATAACTCCTCTGATCATCGCTGAAGACATTTCCTCCATTTTGGTCATAGGCGCCGGGTCTGCATCGAACATGACCTGAGCGAAAGGGTATTTCCAAAGATTGAAATCTGGAAATATGGGCAACACTTCCACGGGAGTGACACCCGGTTTGCCCGGATGTTCAGTGATTGGCTTCAGAGCCGATTCAAAGGTCTTATTAATGGCCAATATCTGTGACTCGCGATCCAAATAAAGTGACTCTTCTTTCATCCTCTTCTTCACATTATAGCCGACTCTGAGATAAGAATCAGATAATCAAATATAAACCAATGGAAATGGTGTCGAACTTAGTCTCAGTCTTGTCACTACTGGCGCCGTATCGGTTGAATTCAGTGGAAATGTATTCAGTTTTCTTAAGCCAAGTAATGGCTTTGTTATGACAACGCGAACGCTTCGAGTCCTGAGGGGTCGCCATCTCCTCCTCCAAGAGCTTCTCGTCCTCTTCGGCGAGTCGGCCATCGAGTGGTGGTATATATGTCTCGGGATTTATCAGATCTATAGTTACCCCCAAATCATGTTCTGTCAGCAAATCGTGTCTATAGTTCTTCTCGAGCGAAGTCGGTTTGTATGACACGAATCTGAAGACAAGACATCCTTTAAATCAATGATTAGGACATATGCTTAAAATACCGGTTCGTTTCAAACGGATATGTAATGAACTTCGGGTCAAACGGGATGTCCGGAAGACTATTAGAGTATTTGACACGACATACGAGATCTGATCTGAAGTGACCATCGGTTCATAATAAGCATTAAATTTAAAATATAAGACATTTTCAATTCAAACCTCTTCTCAATCGGTCTTTTGGGCCGCTCTTTGGGTGCACTTTGTATTACCGGAGCCATCGGTGGACACGAATAGATGAATGACTTGTTTGACAAACACTTTTAATACCTTTAAAGCAATCAATTCATTCAAAAGTAAATCAATTTTTTGTTTACAAAATTTATTTTAATAAATAACGTTCAGTAAATTAGTCAGACATTAGTCACGTGACTGAAGTTCATCCAAATTATGGCATTCATTTGAATTGATTTTTAATTTGTTTTATAATAAAAAAATATTAATTATTTTTATTCAAACAAATTGAATGTAATTTTAAATATTCCTCAAATGAAACACTGAATGAATGAACAATTCTTTGAGACATCTGTTTATAGAGCTCTAAAAACTCTGTGATTAATAGTTGACGTAATTATTGAATGCATTCAATGTTTACATACATTGAGATTAAAGTTCAAGTTTTCAAACATTTATTTTTGTTTAAAGACATTATGTCTTCAGATATTATCATCCATTGTCTCACATTTCAATTGAGTTTTTTCGTTTGAGTTTTAAAAATCTCAAAAACAATGTCTTCTTGTGTAGTGTTTTTGAAATAATTGTCAACAAAATGTGTGAAGAGTTGTATGGATTTGGTCTGAAAGACCTATCATTCCTCACATGCGAAGACATGTCACACGAAGACTATCTTTGGTCACAAATTGAATTGTCTGCCAATGAGTCAAAGTTTGAATTGTGTGACTCTTTGCTCACCCTTTGGACCAACACCTGTCTGGCCATCGATGACGATAGAAGTGGACAAAGAAGTGATGGCAACCAAAATGAGACAAAAGTTTGTGATTTTCTCATCAATTGTTATAAACATAATTACGGAAACGAAAACATTTGGTTTGTCTACCAATTGATCACTAAATACAACTTTGATTATTTGGTCGACAATAAGGGTCTCGAAATTGAACTCATTTTACGAAACAATTTCGATGTCAACCAAAAACAGATCAATTATTTGATAACTGCATCGAAATTGAGTCCATTGGAACCGATGGACGAGAAGATGGTTATTATTATAAGAAATTTCATATCATTTAAACCAAAAATCACTAAATTATTAATAGATTTATTTGAAGATAAAAATTGTTTTAATTATATATTTACCCAATGTTTGATTCAAGCCCTGAAGAGCGATAACAAACCCCTTATCTTAGATATATTGGGAGTATATCCAGACCTAGAGATCGACAAAAATGTTAAACTATTGGATCAGATCTGCGATCTCTTCTGCAGTGATCGGCAAAACGAGTTTTTGTTATATAAAAGCATACTTTTGAGGAATAGTCCAAAACTTATCAAAACATTATCTCAAATAAGACAACAAAAGATTGCAAATGATTTATACGATTTTGAGAGACATTGTTTTGACTTCAAAAAGTGTTTTCTATTGGCAGCCAATCACAGGAAACATTTTTTGGACCAACTCTTGTCAGATGAAAGGGTTGGCTATGATTTGCCACCAAAACAGAGCTTATATTTTTTGATCCATAGTTTGCATAATAAATGCTTAAGATTAGACACTTTTGACCAAATCATTGACAAAATCTCAAAATTAGTCTTCGATTGCGACGAAATTGTGGCCATAAGTAAAGCCGATCCAATGATTAGATCACTGGTCAAGAGATTACGATTTATAATAAACTTTACGAAATGGTGTATCAATAGAATGGACATCAATTGCAAGACAAATGCCATTCAAAACCGATTAAGCATTTTTCAAACACTCTTTTTATGCGAATCTCCGCTAAAAATATTATTAAAACACGGATTTCTATGCAATAAAAGTGAGGTCAATGAAGGTGTTATCGAAGAGATTTGTGGACTTCTGTGTGATTATAATGAGAGCGAACTTATGATATATCGAGGATTCCTTGCCATAAGACATACCATAATATGGATGATAATGTCTGAGAGCGAGACCTTTGAAGAACAAATCGCTTTCCTATTGAAAAAGATATATCCAATCGATTTCAGGGTCGAAATTCTAGAAAATATCTTCAGTTTATTGTTTTTGACTCAAAACGAATTGATAGATAACGAGACCGATGAAGAAGATTACACCGAAGATACGGTTGGAGAATTGGATCAAACCATCACTTCTCAGACCAATCAGAACTCAAACACTTTTTTGAGAAACACCTATTTTTTGTGTCCAAATTCATTGGTTCCGCAATTGCTATCAACGCTCAAAGACGTGATTATCGACAGTCAAGCGGCGCTCTTCGCCTACCACTACAAGAAGTCTGACGGAATGTCAACAATTAAATTGAATTCTTCTATAAAAGACTTGTCTGACTGCAAGTCAAGACTTGACCGGCTGTTACAATATGTGAGTGAAGGCCAGTGGAGGTATGATGTGATCGAACCGGCCTTTAATAAAAACACTTTAATTCATGACAAGAATAAGTCTAAATCGAATCCTTCTGTCGATGCCATCGAAACGGACGTCGAAGACATTCTCAACGAAAGAGAGTATTTGCGAGAAATGAGTTCTTCGAGCAGTTGTTGTGATAATGAAAAACAGTCGAAAGACATATTTTCTTCTGTTATCTCTTGTATGTTAGCCTCTCCTCAACAGCTTCTGAGGTATTCCTTAATCGAAGGACAAACAGATAGAGCCAAACAAGTGGTTAAACTCTTTGAGCATTTGTTGAAAAATAGTGAAGAAGTTCGAGAACTTGAGATCATTAGCAAATGGAAGGAATTGAGTGTCAAATTGAAGACAATGTCATTGCAACAAAAATCGAAAAATACATCGAAAATGACAGAAATGTCTGCCATTGGTCTTCGATCGACACAAATTCAGACAATTATTGATGAATTAATGGCTGAACTTCAGGTCAATGACATAACGAAGAATTCAATTATGATTGACTTCGCTTTGACGACATGTCCTTCAATTGATATCTCAGAAATAATATTGGATTTTATTCTTCAGAATCAAAGTATTGGCCAAACATTTCCAGAAAAAATAAAATCACTTCTAATCAGAATTCGATTAATGATTACAGAATTGTCTAAAGAATATGATATCAAATCCATTACATTTGACACAATTTTGACACAATTCGTTGAAAACGATAATATTTTTAATGCAAATGTATTTCTCGAACAAAAGAGAAATGAAAAACAATTGATATTCGCTTTCGAAGAATTGCACAAACATTTGACAACATTGGAGTCGAGGGATGAACTCCTAGAACCGACCATCTCTTCACCAACACATGATTCCAAAGAGTCGAAGCGAACGAATGTCTTGTTCGAGAAATTGCTTCGTTTGTGTCCTTTCGGTAAAAACCAATACTTGAAAGTTTTGTTTTATTACGTGAGAAAAGTGACCAAAACTTTGAATGAATGTCGAAAACGAAGTCATTCCATGAGTTTGTGTTACAACGAGTGGTCATATTTTTCGATATTACTTCAAAGTCCTTCAGCCATACTGTGCTCAATGGTCCTAAAGGATGGCATTTCACCAAAATTTGTCGACGATTTCGCCAAAGAAATGAAAGTCGATTTAATGGGAACGTTATGTTCAGTGTTGTGTCCAAAAATCCCGTCTCATTTACAAAACAATTGTGTCATAAATGAGTTCATTCTGACCGAGTCCTGTCATCCGGCGCTTTGCGAACTCATTGAAGTCCACTTAAGAGGTGACAAACAATCGGCTCAAGAAATGGATAGTCTTTTGATTCAAAATCATTTCGATATCGAAAGCGATTCTCTGAATGACTCTTATATTGACGAAAAGGTCCGAAACATTGATTTAATTCATTATTTCTCGAATCGAAGTCCAATATTAGTGGAACTGATGAAAGAGATCAGACTTATTAAACATGACTTCAATACGAATTCAGACTTCAAATTCACAGACAATTCACCCCTTTTGAAATGGATTGAAATAATCAAATCCAAGTTTGGATGTATTGCGGGCACAGACACTACTGGAGTCGTGTCTCTGGCTCTCTGTCCTCGTATAACAACGAGCAATACTATTGTTATGAAGACATTAGAGAATCACGCGATGAAAGGAAATCTTATCGAAATTTACGATCTCTTCAATTATATAGAAATCATCAATACTTCCGATTCTTTTGTATCAATCAATTCTTCGTTCAATTCTTTAAGAAATGCCGTTCTTTCGCGACTAACACTCGAACAACAGGACCTAAAGTACTGTTTGCAGATCATTGACGACCCGAACACCAAATGTAAAGTAGTTATAGATTTGATTGAAATCTCCAATGAGTTCGACAGCTCTTATAGTGGTATCAGAGCTCTCAAGTCTTGTCTTTCGAGTCTAACACATGAAATGCAATCACAAGACATGACTCAATTCAAAGACAAATTGATTGCGAAGATCAATGAAATAGAATTTTATACAAAGATCGGACACTTGACTGGTTTGCACTCGTGGAAAGACACCAAACATAACGTGAATGCTATCGATATCCTAACCATAATCAAAACTAAGCGCAAGTATTCAATGGCTATCGACTGGTTTAACATAAATGGCTGGGAAACAGAAACTTCTGACTTGCAGTTTGAACTACTAGTGCTCGCCTATTGTCAACAAAACCATTTGTCGGCTTTGACTCAACTCTTATTGACATCGGATGTGATTGAAATCAATTCTCTTTCACTGATCGGAAAAGCATTGAATAATGTCTCGAATTTTGATTTAAGAATTTTTTTAATTGAATTCATTTTAAATCATTTCTCGAATTCAAACGAAATGATTGAATATTACAATAATTACATTTTGGGAATAAAACTAATCAAAGGACTCGACCCTAAAGTACAGTCAAATTTCGTTAATATCATCACAAAACCGATGCTTATTATCGAGCAAATGCTTATGAATATAGAAGTGGAGGCTTTGGAAGAAGCGGTTAAGGTATTGAACTTCGATTGTTTGGTCGAAACCTATGCACAAAAAGCGGTCGAAATTCCCATATATGACATTCCATCGACAGGTGTTTCCGGTAAGGGTTTGAAATGGATTTACTATAACTAATTATATCCTTTTCTTGCAGTCATATCTGACGCCACTTTGATTTCATCGACATTTTTGGAGACAAAGAATTCTTTGAAAACGTTTTTAATGCCTGAATGTATCCCAACTAAAGACCAATGGATTCCCGACTCGAATGTCACTCATTGTATGCTTTGTAAAATTGAAAAGTTTTCAATGGTATTTCTCTGTCTTTTTTGATCCCTTTCCACTATATATTCAATCATTTCCTTTCATCAGTTGAATCGAAGACATCATTGTCGCCGATGTGGACGAGTTGTTTGTGGTAATTGTTCTCAAAATTCTTTACTAATACGAGAAATCAAAAGCAATTCTTTGGTGAGAGTTTGTGACGAATGCTATGTTCAAACACAACGAAACAATCGCAGAGAAAGTATTAGTGAGTCTTCGAGTCTAAACCGACCGACCGTTTGGGTATTGACTTGCGATGACCTACAGAACGATTCCCTCCGAATGGAGTTCTATTACGACTCCTCCCCGAGTGTCTCCCTGTGTCTCACATTACTCAGACTCCACTCCGATAAGAACAGGTGTTGTAAAGTAATTGTGGACTCAATTTGTAAGCCATTACTCGAAACAGTGGTTTCGAGTCAAGTCGATAACGGGTTAGTCATTGGAATGATTCGATCACTTCTTGTGTCCACCAGAATATCAATGGAAGAGCAAAATTGTGATCTAATCCAACAGTTGAACCATCTTTTGGAGCGCTTGGATGTGATCCGAATGTTGATTAACTCTTTTTGCAATACCAAAGAAATCATTTCTTACGCGCTTTCGAGTAATGATAACTCCATTCTCAAACTCCAGGAAAGGCTCATTGAAATGGAAAGGTTTGAATTGGCCCGGGATTTGGCCACGAAGTTTGGACTCGATTCTAAGTCTTTATTCAAAACCGAGGCTTTTATTTGTTTAAAGCACTCTAAGTATTCAAAGGCCAGGGATCTCTTCAGACTGGCCTTCGATAAAAACAAAACAACTGAAGGAAATAGAAATGTGGAAAACATTATAAATGTATTGTCAAAACGGAAGTATTGGTCGGACTGTTCGTTACGCGAAGAATGTTTGCAAATAAAAGGGGCAAAAGTGAAACAATTCGCAAAACTATTTTCCGATTCAAATGATTTACAGACGAGAAATCCAAAGATTTTCAACGAAATGATGTATTATATGGAAGAATATGGAACTAATGAAGACATCATCAAATTCTATATAAAGCACTCGATGTCCAAACGGGCCATCAATTTGTTGTTGAGTTATTCCAATAGCTATTCGAATAACTTCTTTATGAAAGAACTATTCATGACTTCAATCAAAATGGGGTTATTTTCAACATTTCTCAGAGATTTAAAATCATGTGATCCGGGTCTCACTCGTTGCTGGAAATACCTTTTGGCCGCCTGTAAATATCTTAGTTCTAATCATCTGTTCCACGTCTTGCATGTCCTGCAGGTGTTTATGGGAGACCACTTGCGCGCAGCCATCACTCAAATCAATTGCTTTTTCCTGAGTCCGCCGGCGTCTGACTATATGGAACTGAAGGCCAGAGAAGTGAACCTTCAAACGGCTAAACAGCACTGCAGAGACTTCTTGAGTTTGAGTCCCAATGAATACCATTCCGGATGTCTTATAATGGAAAGGGAGGACATCATGAGACAAATGCGTGCTCTGAACCTTCAAATCGATATCACTAATAAATTCTATGAGAAGAGAGTTAAAGGCTTTTTGCCTAATGGTGTCATCGATGACAACAACCAATATAACAGTCCGCCCACTCTTCTTGACCACAACAAAGCCCGTAAGACAGAACTGACGGCTTTAGTGACCATTTCCTACGGATCACAAATCAATGAAGGCTTCGGTGTCTCGCAAATGATTATAAAAGTAATACATTTTTATATATTTAATCAAAACTTATTAACCAATCGTTGAATGTCTTAAAGGATCACAAACTCGATTCGTCTCAAGTGTATCGTCTCGCGGGTCGGGCTTTAGTTCAGATGACAAACACAAGAGTTATGGACTCAGTGTCACAACTATTGGAATGCATTCGGGCCTCGACTGTGGCCACTGTAGTCGACACCAGTTTGTGCGATGATGTCATTGGCGCCTGCATTCGAAGCTGTTCTGACCATTCATTGATAGAACCCCTAATCAAACAGTTGTCGAATGATATCAACAAAATTGATGCCTATATTCTCACGTCTTCTACCATTCCTTCAAACCTTAAGTTCGCGTATATATTGGCAACTAATCTCAAACGAGAAACAGATGTCTTAAGAATTCTTGAGGCCTCAAAACGTGCAAACAATCCACAAATTGCGAAGATATGCAAAATGTGGCTCAAAAAGTATGGCAAACAGTCTTCAGACTAATGTTAATTAACTTATGTTATAAAAAAAGTCTATTTTTCTATTCATTTAATAGTTATTAAAGAAATATTTTTCGTTGTTATCAATGACTTTGTATTGAATGTATTGAACAGTCGTTGCTTCAAATCAATTATAGAATCAAAACATTTAAATGAGTTTTATATTTATTACTCAAAAAAAACAAAATTCAAATGTTTGTCAAAATGTCATTTAAAGTCCAATTCATTGATTGTTGATTCAATTGAATCATTGGTTACTTTAAGAACAGATTCCCAATCGATTTGTTCTTCTACTACTTCTTCAGTTCGAGTGCTTTTGCAATAATCATAGCTTTCGATGAGTTTATAATTGAGATAATTGTCGACATCTTCTCTCGAATTGCTTTCAATCTTATTATTGTTTAGATTTTTCTCAAAGATTGCGATTTGAGTACAAAATCCAACGTTTTCTAAATGATTCGGAGGTTTTCCGACACCTGATGTCTTATAAGAATATTCTGTGTATTTATTTACAATAGTTTGACACCAATTGTGAAATTGATTGCGAGTCCACTCAAACTTGTGGTCCCAATGTCTCAGTTTTGAAGACTCTTTCAATTGTGGAAACAATACATTGTATTCAATGTTTGGTGTCGTTATTATCACTACTTTTGGTCCAATAAAACCAAAGATATTTTCAGCCATTTGTGACAAGACATCTGAAGACAAGTGTTCGATCACTTCTATGCAAGTGATGGCATCAATATTTTTGAGACGACTGTCCTTTTGAGCGAAATTTCCAGAATAAACACTTATATTCAATGGGCCAAAAAGTCGGCCAAAGAGGACATCCCAGTTGAGGGGTTTGGCCTCATATAAGCACTGATCTAAAGTAGATTCGTCGCAATCAATGCATATAATCTGTCGGACTTCAGACAACTTCTTGAGCCGACGAAGAAGTTTTCCTTCAGAACATCCGAAGTCTGCGATTGTGGTTATGTCTGACCTTTGATTCAATAAATCGAAAACCATTTCATATCTTTGTATATAAAGTGGAGGAATGAATGACACTTCATATGTGGTCTCAATTTGTTCACTCATTTTTAGTTCAAAAGTCAAACAAAGTGTTCATAAAATTATTCAATAGTTTTGTTGTTTTTAAATGATATTAACACTGAAGACAACAGTGAAGACAATGTTGAAGACAATGCTGAAGACAATGGCAGATGTCTTGAGCGTCAGACCGAACTTTGAGCGTAATTCTTGGTATCAATTATCTTGATTCCACACATACCACAAATGCCTTTCTTGAAAGCACAGGCTATGAGACAATCAATGGTAATGTCATTAACGGTCATATGGTTTGCAATGAGGGGTCGGGTCAAGGGGTAAGGGTTGTAGATAACAATGACATACATTGGCAATAATGTGATCCCATTTGATGTACTTTTTGTTTACATATTTTGCAAGACTCGAACCGTCCGTAAGGGGCGAACCGACTCTTCTTAGACGTCAACGCCTTGTTCTCGTTCACAGCCCTTCCGCCCGACTCTTAACGCAAACAATCAATGAATTTGTATTATATTTACCATTAATTCAAATACCGGTTGTATTTCTGGCGCCGGCCTTCCAGGTGTCGGGTGTTATGACTTTACCTGTAATTTAGTTGACATTTAAAAACACTTCATTTGATAACAAAACCCAAAACAACCAAATATTTACCCAATTTTTTCTCGCATTTATCGCAAACCATAACTCAATTGATTTCAAAGTCAAAAATAATTCATTGAAAGTCTGTTCGTTTGGCGACAGAAGAGAAGCAAATAATTGACAATTTATTAACAATTTATTTAAATATTTTATTTAATATTTAATAAAATAATAAATATTTGTATTATTCATAAAAATGATCGCAAATCAAAACATATAATAATTGCAATCATATATAAAGTTATCATTTATTGGCTTTCATTGAGACCACAAATCATAAAAACACAGATTTGTTGCACATATTTGTGACTCACTTTCAAAATATTCGTAACGTTTGGTTTGAATGATAGCATAATTTGAGAACAGGTTTTCATTGGTTTACAAATCAAAACATTTTTTCAATGAATTTGTTTTGAAAATAAGTTTTAATAAAAATAAAATTCACTTTAAATTAAAAGTATTTAATATTTTGTTTCATTTATTGAACTATTTTTTAAAAAAAATTATACTTTTTTTGTCGCAAATATCGCATAAAATGACAGAAATTCCGAAATTTTACGAAAAAGTTTGCAATAATTGAAGATTTGTTTGATTTTTGTTTTAAAAGTTTATTTGACGACAGATTCCCACAAATGATGACTCATTGGCCAGTCGTGTCCGCGAAGAGGCCCGGTTTGGGATCAGATGTTGTGATTGTCTTAATATTTATACAAATCTTACCATTACTTTCAGAGCAATGTTTTTGCAAAATATGAGCAAAAATGCCATTGAAAACGAAGAATTGCAGGTTTGGATCAGTTGTGGTCATCTTGTGGTCATTTGATTGATATATTCAATGAATGTTTTGTCAATTGATAGCAATTATGGGTATTATTAGAGAAGTCGTGTTCGCAGTCATCAGAGAGTTGTGAAAAACAACGAATCGATTACTTTGAATACAAAAGGATCTGTTCATCACTTGAAGACAAATCCAAAGCAAAGTTTGTCTCATATTTTGATATTTTTGTCTTTAATTTGTTTTACCTCAAAACAGACAGTACTTTACGGCCACTGTCTTCGCCAAACTCCAAGACAATGACCCGAACGGAAAGATTTCAATTTTAAACTTTTTTAATTATGTTATGAGAAAAGTGTGGTTAAGACAGACAAGGATTGCTCTGTCATTGTATGACATCACTGGACAGGGCTTTCTCAAAGAATCGGTTAGTCTTTCAAACGTTTTATAACTATATTTTTAGCTAAATATTTCATATGTTTATAGGATTTAGAGAATTATATCCAAGAATTGATTCCAACTCTGTCTCAAGTGAGAGATCAAGTGATTGAATGAGAAATTGATAACAAATTGTGATTTCATTGAAAGTTGGATTCGTTGGACAAAGCGTTTCATCCGTTTTACATCTGTATAGCCGTTCGGAAGTTCTTCTTCTTTTTAGATCCGCACAAATTCAATAAAATCAAAATTCTAGACATTTTGAGCTCTGGTTTTCTCGACGATTTGCTCGAAGTATTACTTAATTGATTTGTTATTGTCTTATGTATTGTATTTGAATGGTTAGCTTCGGGACGAAGACCTGAATAAGACCAGAGAAGAGGCCAATTGGTTCTCGTCCTCCAATACTCTTCGTCTATACAGCGCTTATTTGCGGTAATTTTGAATGTTTTGATTGAATTGAAAAACATTTTATAATGTCTTTCAGATTAGACGACAATCACAACGGAATGCTCTCTAAGTCGGAACTAATGAAGTGAGCAATCAATCACTCATTCATTCATACCATTAATTGTATTGAACACCAGATATGGAAACCTCACCCATGTCTTCATTGAACGTCTTTTCGATGTTTGTATTACTTATGACAAAGAAATCGTAAGAAAATATAAAACTCTTTTAAACATTAGTTTAAAAATATGAATGTTTTTAAGGATTTCAAAACATATGTGGATATTGTGTTAGCGCTTGAGAACCGGAAGGATCCCCAGGCCATACATTTCTTCTTTCAGGTGCTCGACATCAGGAGTCAGGGATATATCGATGCGTTTTCTATCAACTATTTTTTTAAGGTTTGAATACATTTTGTAATAAAGAATGTTTTCATTGGACTGTATTTGCAGGCAATTCAGGACCAGATGAGACTTCAAGGACAGGAACCGCTCAGCTTTGATGACGTCTGTAATGAGATCTATGATATGGTGAGACCAGAAGTGAATGGAAGAATCACTTTAATAGATCTGATCGCATGGTATGAATAGAGTATATGTTTTGATTTGTTTTCACTCATGCCATGTCTGTGCCGTCAGTGGACAGGCAGACACTGTTATCAATATATTAATCGATATCAACGGCTTCTGGGCCTATGAGAACAGGGAGTTACAGCTCATAGAGCCTGTCGTTCAAGAAGAGGCCGTCGCGGCAGAGGTTTGACACTCAATGTTAAGCTAAACTGAAAACAAATGTTCGATAATTTAATAAAAATAAATGCATTTATTTCTCTGTTTTTGTCGATTTTAAAGCAAATCAATTCAAACAATAAATACTTTATTGAATAAAAAGTTGAGTTTTGTTTGTATATTAATTACAGTGTTTTCCACAAGAATGTCAAACAGTCCTATTGTTCACATTAGGTCTCATTCTTTGTTATAAATACTGCAATAAATCATTTAATCCATATTTGAGTAAATAATTGATTAAATGAAAGCGAAATAAATTTCAAATAATATATATAAACATAGGTTTTGTCTCACAATAACTGCATTCAATTTGATTGACTCGACCTTTGAATTCAATTATAGGAGTCTTTCGTCAAACGATGACATTATTTAAAGTTCATTTACATCAACACTTTTGTTGTTGTGTTTCAAAGGGTTTTAATTATAGTTAAAAAGTATTTATATTTATATATCAATTAAACAACAATTGAAGTAAACGTTCAAAACTTATAATACATTTGTCCAAAATTATGTCAAATTCAGGTCTCTTTCCAAACACCAACACTTCGGGACTCATCTCTCACACCGGATGGGATGCCCTAATCAGACATTCCATCGAGTGATGAAACCGATTCACTTTCGATGGCCGTATGGTTTGAATTGTCTAAAATGGAAGTCCCATTCAGTTCCAGGTCATTGATTCCCGAACTCTTGGCCTTTTCGAGAGTGCGAACGACTGACAGAAAGCCATTCATTACAATCAATCACAACTCAAACACTTCGTCACTCACTTTGTTCCTCAAGAACTTTGTTCTGTCGCTTCAGGTCATCGATGTCTGCCTGGACTGTCGTGTTCTTACGTCTCATAAACCCTATATATTCGGCCGCCTTTTTCAGGATCTGTGCTCTCGAGGCCTGTCATCAGAATCACACCATTAGTGCAATCAATTCAACACATTATCAACTAATGGCAAACCTTTTCCCCGTGAAGGGAAGGGACGGCATCTCTCAAACTACTGAAGCTGTCTTTGATGTGATCCCGACGTTTCCTCTCCAGTGCGTTGTGATGGGCCCTCTTGTCTGCCTGTCCACCAATACATCATATGTTAGCCAACCTTAGGTCACATCACTTCCAATGGTTCTCCCATTTATAGATAGGGATAACCTTTGGAAGAGAACACACCCCTTATGGCCATGAGAGACATGGTCTCAATGGACACCTCCCACACCCTCTCTATGACCAGTTGTCAACAAATACCTGAGAAAAGGTTGAGTTTCGGTTGGAGTCACCACTTATGGACGCGGATGAACCCAAGTCTTCGTCCTATCATTGGAAGCAATGGTTGAAAATGAGTTCAAATGCCATTGAATGCAAACAATCAAAACATACATCACTTTCAATGTCTACATCCCTTTCCTCATCACTCATTTTCATCCAAAGATATCCAATTGAATGATAAAAGACGTCTTAAGAGAAATGCGTTTCTCTTTTGACAGCTTTTGTAATGAGTTTTAATATAACAATGTTTGAGATATTGAGTGCAAAGCAATGCAAAGCAATGCAAACCAATGCAAACCAATGGCACAGATATTAGAGGACACACATAGGGAGAGACAGACAGAGACAACCTATTATAGTGAGTGCACGTAATGGCGCTCTGTTTGGCCACATGTGCTGTCGTGTGCTCTCAGTCTCACTCCATTCAGCTGATCAGCACTGGGAGGAGTTGGCTCTCAGTGCTGGCGACACCACTTGTGCCGAAGTTAATTAATTATTGAATACTTTTCTAAATGTTATCAAACTTTTCAATGGTTTAGAATAAGAGACAAAACTGTAATGAAATCCAATTTAATTAAACGTTTCATTTCAACCATATTTTGGCACAACTTTTGAATGAATTGATTTTAATTTATATAATAAATGAGTTTTATTTGAAATATCAATATTTTGAACAAAAAGAATAAATCTTTTGAACAAAACTTAATATAAATATTTTGACAGAAATTCAATGGATTTATAAGTAATAAAAGTTAGAGAAGAAATAATTTATCAAAATTATGTTAAGTGTAATGTCATGTCATGTCAGGTCAGGTCAGGTCAGGAGCTATTCCAGTATTCTCCTTTGAGTGCTTTTTCCTTCAGACCCCAAGTGTTCACTTTTGTAAGACATGATCACATATGATATGACCTGTTCTTAGCCATGAATAGCGATAGCCGTTGTATTGACTGAAATATTATTCAGACAAACAATAAACGATTTGAGCTTTGAATCAAACAATGCATGACTTAAGAAGCGATCAATTGATGACAATCTGAAGACATGAAGGAGACAATTGGTCGTGAGGTGTGATCTGATTCTGTAATGAAGACAATGAATGAGTGGTTGATGTGTTTGAAGAGAAGTGAAGTGACATTAAATACAACAGAATCGACAAACGAATTATGTTTTCATAGATTCGGAAATAAAAACAAAATTTTTATTCGAAATATTTTATGACAAAAAAAAGAGAGAATTATATAATCATTTGAACAAAACATAAGTTAAACATAAGTTATATTTCAATGTATTTATAAATAATAATTAACTTATAAAACGATTCTCACATTAAATGATTGCAAAAAAACAGATCAATTGTGAAGACAATTTGTGAGCAAAACTTCAAAAATGAGAAAAACAAAGAAAAACAAAATTTTTATATTAAAAAATTGAAAAAAAGACAAAAGTTTGGCTTAAATGTCGAGTATATTAATAAATATCAACACTTTTTTTGGGAAAAACATTTGAATTGCGAATGAAAAAAGTTTACTACAAATCGATTGTTCATTCCTTTGTTGAATTGTTTTACAGTTTTGAATCAATGCATAAATAATTTTAATGACTTAAAAACAAATATTATTAGTCTTTGACTTCAGTTAAAAACTTTTAGTCGTTTTGAAAATTTCAATAAAAATTGCAAACATTTTTCAGAAAATTTCTCTTTTTTTCACAATTATTATTCACACAAATAAGTCATCAACTGTTTTGAGCAAAAGGCACAGACACTAAACCAGTGTTCACACTACCAACCCTTATAGGCATCACATCATTCAACAGATCATTAATTTTGTTATTAATTCAAAACTAATTCGCTATAAATGTTATCACAATTTTTAGCAAATGTTGTCCAAAAAAAAGTTCAAATTTGAGTTAATCATCGAAATGTCAGTTCTTTTAAAGAGATCGTCGAAAAATTTGTCGCAAGAATTATATGAAGACTTTTTTGCATTTATTATAAATTAAAGAATAATTAATGACTAAATCAACACAAATATTAAGTGATGTGAAAGAGAGTTATCACTAAAAAGAAAATATATTTTGCGTTCATTTCACTGAATGACTAGTTTTTCGATATTCTCGAATCGATTACTAATTATCTCTTTAACTGATTTTCTATAGTTTTGCGAAAGGAATGTATTTTGTGCTTCATTTATGCTCAGGTCTGACCATCGGATGTATGCCAGGCGCTAGTGGCGGAGTCATTGATGTGCCGGCGCCCGAATAGCGCCTATTATCGCCATAACCTCCTGAATAGTTGGGAACGGCATAGATCTGTACGCCGTTAACCATTTTTGGTACTAATATCTGTCCATTCGTGCTGTTAAGCATTGGTGTCGGTGGAGGACAGGTATTGAGCATTGTTTGATTCACAGGAAAGGAATGAAATTTGTTGTTTGAATAGTGTTTGACGAATGGTAAGCCCTGAAGAGCACTTGTATTCATGCCTGAGCTGTAATTATGACCGGTTTGGCACTCATTTTCAGATGCATTCGAATAATTCGAGTTTTGATGACCGAATCCGTTGTCGGCTTTGAGTCGATTGCCATAATTGTTGACCGATTTTCTATGACTAGTATTATAACTAGAATTATTACGTCTGTCCGGTCTGTCCCTTCCGGACACCGATGTATTGGTCGATGGATTGGTGTTAATTTGCTGTCCTTTTGATGAATTTTGATATTTATTTGAAGCTGTCTTTTGAGGCGATCTATTGTTTGCCATTCTTTGCCAAATAGGCATTAAATCAACCAATTGTGATGAGACGGAAGGATGAGATGACATAACAGCTCTTCTATCTGAGTTCATGTCCACTCCATTGTCTCCTTTGAACTGAACGTTTTGGACACAAGCCATGGGTTGAGAAGAATTTGATATATTTGAGGGAATGGCATAAACTGGTTGTTGGTATAGACTTAATTGAGATAAACCAGAGTTGACGGCACTGACGGCACTCGTCATAATAGGAGTGCAATCATTGGAAATCATTTGATTGGCAACTGATCCCATTTGGAGTGGAAGGGATTGCGTCTGAGACAATGGTGGGGATGTCGTATGAATATATGGATTGATTGCATTTTGGCTCATATTCTAAAATATCATTTTTTGTATTTTTAATATATTTTTATAAATAATTTAATGATAAAAACCTGTGAATTAAATGGTAGTCGAAATGATGTGTTGATCATAGGGTAAGCCGAAGGCGAACTTGAAGTATGATATTGAGGGGTCAGATGTGGAGCCAATGGTTGAGATGGGGTCAGAAATAGACCAGAAGTTTGATATGTATATGGATATGGACCGGAAGTGGGGGTTATGCCACTATTGGCCATAACCGAAGGGGCAATTCCGACATTATATAAAGGAATTCCTTCGGGTGAATAGAGACCAAACTCGGGATACAATGGATTTGATGTATTCATTGCATACGGACTATAAAAGAGTGAACCGTTTGGAACAACTCTTGAATTAGTGTCTGAAACAGAGATAACAAATTATTGTAACCCTTGAGTAACACCAGAATCAAATAGAGAACCATTAGAGAAGTGGTGCTGTTTTCTGATAGCAACCGAAACATTCAACTTATGATTTTTGATCAAAAGATTATCACTTTTTTCGACCACACGTTTGGCGTCTTCTTCGCTCTCAAACGTTACGAATCCATAGCTTTTAAATGTATTTCAAATTCAAATAAACATAATTTAAAGACTTTTGTGCAAACCCTCGAGAAATGCCTCCCCTGTCGAAGATCATCTTAACGTAGGCCACAGCTCCGAACTGAGAGAACAGTTGCTTCACTTCGTCTTCGTTTGTCTTCAAAATATTGCACAAATGAAGACAAATATATCAAAAATATGACAAATCATTAATACATACATCGGTTGGGATTCCGCCAACGAATACACGGTTTGGAACTGTTTGGGACATAAGAGTCAATTGAATGATAATTGAGACAATCGATGGTGTGGTAACACATACCTGGAGTGCCATATTTTGGTGCATTCAATGCATACATACTATTCTTCGCTGTCTTCGAGTCCATCACATTTGAGGTATGGTTTGTGTCGTTCATCGGTGACGATGAAGATGTTGTCGGCGATGAAGAGCTGGACATTTCGTTATGATTTTCGGCCTCAAAGACGAATGTTTTATATGTTTATTGTGTAATAATTATACAAAAACAGTCAATAGCTTTGAACACATGTTTTGAGTCACATATCATATAATATACAAATGATTCAATCATTCAATCATTGACTCAATTGATTGAAAGCAATACAAAGTAATTAATAATCATTTCATTCATTCAAATCACTTACCATTTGTTCACAAAATGCTAGGATTTTGTCAAATAATTTATTAAAAGATTTATTTATTTAAATAAATAATTGCTTTTTAATAAATAATGTTTGAATACAATTATAAACACAATTTTGATTTAATAAATATAATATTAAATGGATTTTACAAACAATAAAAAGTGAAAATCAAAAGAGAGAGCAATAAATATGTCATTCATTGCCACAAACGATCAATACGTAAACAATGTTATGAATTGTCGCTCACTTTCACTCCCTTTTGGCGTTCACTCTATTATACAGTATATATGAATACAGTTATGCAATGCAGAGCCCATTGCCAGCCCATAGCCCATGCCATACGTCGTCTGAGCCATACATTTAATCATTAATAAAAAAATTTATCGACTTTTCAAAAGTCTTAATATTTTATTCGTTTACATAATTCTCGAAAACATAACAAGTTTTACAACTTTTAAATCATTTCAAACAATAAATAATTTATTATAAAATCTTAAAAGCATTTGTCGTTAATAATGACTGTCTGTCAAACTGAGCGCTAGGGTTAAAATCAAGATCTATTAGGTGTATAAGGGGGTGATCAGGGGGTGATCAGGGGGTGATTTGTATGACCTGTCAGTCGTTAGAAAACATTAGAAAAATTGTTTTTTAATAAAGAAATGAATTTATATTTTATATGAAAAACATTTTTGTAAATACTTTAATAAAAATGATTTTACTTTTTCTCAATGTTTTCATTGATTAGAGATTTCTTTCAATAAAACCAATACTTAATATAATTATCATTAAAGACAAAATGTTGTGACGGATTGTTAGCACCGGTAGTGTTGACTCATTCACTGGAAGAGCTGCCACTACTCCAGCCCTTATGCTTCCATTTCCCGAACTTCGGTTTATGCCATTTGTGTTTAAACCCCTTATGTTTAAAGAGTTTTTTCGCTTTTTTGAACTAAAAGTCAAAACAATTAATTATTTCTTCACTTCTAAGCACATGTATTACCGGGTGATGTCCGGTCAGTACGGCTGCCCCCAGTGCTGCCGCTCCAGCACCGGCTGCCAGTCCTGCTATTGGTATAGGACTTGACTTATGACCGCTGTGTTTGTGATGTCGACCAAGAATTGCAGATCCAATAGAAGTAGCGGCGGCGCCGGCAGCCAAACCACCTAAAGTGCCCCCCAAAGCACCCCCTAATATGCCTTTGCTTTGAGTGTTCGGCGAATGCTTTGAAAATGTATTTCAATTAAAATTCAAAAATATATTTCATTTAAAATCAGACAAACCGGATATCCAGGCGTTGGGTGACCGGGATTAGCATAACTGGCCGTTGGATACGATGTTTGAGGATATGGACCGCTCGGGTACGTGGGACTGGTATATGAAGGTTGAGGCGGGTAAGAGGGCATTCCTGTCGCATAGGTCGGTGCCGACCCATACATAGGAGGCATGGGTTGATGTGTAGATCCACTCATATAAGTAGGAAAAGGGGCGGCGGGCGGAGGGGCTGAAGGCATATATGACTGATTCGATGCTTCGATGGCTATGGAAGCGATAGAGACCTCGCCATCGATTGACAGATAACTGATTCGATTAAATGGTATTCGATATCGAAATTCAGTGAAATGTTGTCCATTGATAGCAATCATGAAGTGATCCGAATCTATTAAAACCATTACTTCAAACCCTTGGCCGACAATAAACGGAAATCCGCCAAAACTCTCTTCCGGACCCCATCTCTGGCTCTGTAATGAATTCCTGACCACTCGAGGAGGAGGTGTGAAGACAGGGCTCAAGTGAAGAGCGATATCATCTCTTGGGTTAACAGATGGTCCGCATTGAAGATTAATCGCAAAACTATTTGTAAAATAAATATTTGGATCAATTAATGACATTTGTCTAAAATCAAAGACAATATCCGATACAAACCAATGCGAAGACACATTCGGTGTGCCATTGATTCGGATCAAAGAACCGATGTTTAGCTGATGGTCAATGCGATTGCAATATGGGATCAACTGTTGGATATCAATAGGTTTACCATTAAAAGAGATGACAAAAACAGATTAAAATCTTATTCACCGGATTATAAACAATCATATCTTTGATTGATTTGAATGTCAAACAAAACAATAAAATTATATTTAATTACAATAAAAATGAATATATTTTTATAGCACAAAAAGTGTTGACATTTTCACTGCATTTCAATAATAGACACAACTTTTAAATGCATTCATTCATTGCATAACTATTTTTGTGTCAATCATTTCATTGATTTTTGTCACTTTTGTGTCAAAATGTCTTTTAAACTAAAGTTACGAATATTTAGTTTTATTTTAAACAACTTATAAAAAGTGTTTTTATTTGAAAAACTTTTTTGTGTCAATTGTTGTCAAAGGTATTAATAATTAGTGGTTTTCAATGGTTTTCAACACATCATACGATAAGTGCAATAACTTATGGATGAAGTGAACACACTTTCAGACGTTGAGAGAAATTGAGTTAAAATTTAATTTATATTAAGTTAATAATCATTTTTTATGAACTTTTTTACAACAAAATTGAAATATAAATTCATTTATAGTACTGTAGAGGCGGTGGGGGTGTAAAGGGAGGGCACTCATAGTCAATACCTCATTGGCCTTTCAAACACTTTATGCGCATTTGAGTGGATTTGAGGCCAAAATCGTTTACAAAAATAAATTTACTCTTATTTAATGCCATCTTTTGGTCATTAATAATGGTTTCAAACATATATGAAATACAGTTTGCATTCAATATAATTACAATCCATTTGTTGTTCAGACAATCAAACAATGGATTACTTTAATAGTTATTAACGAAAAGTCAATTAAAAATTAAATTATTTTTATATCAATCATAAAATTTTTAATAAATTTTTGACAAAAATTTGATGTCAAATAAAATTGAATGAATTGTTAGTAAAAATAAGATAAAAATGTCTGAAAGATGGCAATAGTGTTGCTGAAGATGTTATGCATCTGTTGTTGTCTTTGATCTCATTATTTCAGTGACTTTTCCGGAGTTTTAGATCAACGAGTGTATGGAAGGCGTGGTCTTTGGTCTTAATCGCCGCCACTTTTCGGTTGATATTATGAAACATTGAGAGAATGGCTGACAATGTCGTCAACTCTTTGAGAGTGAGTTCGGCTTTGGTTCACCACAAGAGCTAATGATGTTTTGTCCACAGAATATGATAATGTCCTTCCGAGTGGCAGAACTCCAGATGTTGTTGGGTTTCGCAGGAAAGCAAAAGTCCGGCAAAAAGAATGAACTTCAGGCACAAGCACTGGATCTGCTTCGGGGACGCACTCTCACCACAAGTGTCCAAAACAAGATCAAAGAACTCCATCGACAAAGATATAACAATTTAAGCTATTTATCCAATTCTGTGGCCAATAGTTCTGACAGTTGTGACAGTGATTTGGCCACCAATTATGGCAACATCCACTCGACGGCTCAGATGACAACCAGGTCTTCGGCCAACGCATCACATCATGGCTTACATTCCAATAGTTCTTTGCAATCGAGCTCTCATTTGATGAGTGCGTCCAATATGTCTTCGATGGACAAACAGACCGACTATTACGGATCAATGCCTCGCGGACTCGGAATCGACTACCAGAACAAACCCTACCAATCGATGTCTTCGTCGGTTCCACTTCAATATCCCGTATATCCAGACGTTGTCTTTAAATCATTGCCTTTTTATGACATTATGGGGGAACTCCTAAAGCCCTCGAGTCTGAGTATGTCTTCAAACTTAGGTTTCTATCCATCAAATGATACAGTGATTAACGATTTTTAACAACAGTTCCAACAGTTCCGGGCAATCGATTTCAAGAAAGTATGTTTACATTTCATCTGACGCCACAACAGGCGAACGATGTGGCGATGTCTCGGGAGGTGAGTCCCGGCCCTAAAATCGAGTACACAGTTCAGGTGCAGCTCAGGTTCTGCTTGAATGAGACCACTTGTGAACAAGAAGACAACTTTCCTCCCAGTATTTGTGTTAAAGTTAACTCGAAGATGTGTCCGCTTCCGGTCAGTCACCCAACGCTCTATTCATATGATTTGTTGTCATTTTTTCTTTTGCGAAACATTTAGAATCCATTGCCGACTAACAAACCAGGAGTGGAGCCGAAGAGGCCGAGCAGACCCGTCAACGTCACAACCCTTTGTAAATTATCGCCAACTGTTTCCAATCAGATATCGATCTCATGGGCGGCCGATTACAACCGAACCTATGCTATCGGTGTGTTTTTGGTCAAAAAGCTTTCGTCTCAAACACTCCTACAGAGGATTAAACAGAAAGGAGTTCGCAATTCAGACCATACAAGAGCTATGAGTGAGTCTTCGGTTCAGTCGACTGTTCATGTCATTTATCTGACATTTATCTGACATTTCAGTCAAGGAAAAGCTATCACACGATCCGGACTCTGAGATCGCAACCATGAGCTTAAGAGGTTCACTGCTCTGTCCCGTAAGTGATAATTGTTTGCAAACTCTTTGACACGAAGTCTACAAACGATTTATTCAACAGTTGGGGAAAATGCGAATTCAAATACCCTGTCGTGCAATCACCTGCGCTCACGTCCAGTGCTTCGATGTCTTACTGTATTTGCAGATGAATGAGAAGAAGCCGACTTGGATTTGTCCGGTTTGTGACAAACCAGCCGTCTTTGCCAACCTGGCCATCGATGGGTATGTCTTGTTTGTGGTTTGCATTCAAATCCTATTTCATGTAATGTTTCTTTGTTTAGACTTTTCAATGAAATCATTAAAGACGCTCCAAATTCTTGTAATGAAGTCCAGTTCCACGAAGACGGCTCTTGGACTCCAGTGACACTAAAGAAAGACAACAGTAGTTGTGAGACACTTAGCCCGGGTTCGCGGAAGACTAAGAGACCTACCTGTGAGTGATTGAACACTATTTTACTGTTGATTTTCATTGAATTAAATATTTTGTTCAAATGTTTTCTTGTAATGAAAGCGCCTGAAAAGCCAGAGCCGAAGCGCCCGAAGATTGATGTGATTACTATTGATTCGACCGACGATGAAGACGAAGACGATGACGAGACCATCAAAGAGTCATCAAATCTCGAGCCCTCAACACCAGTGCTTTCATCAGGTTCTGAATCAGACACTCCAAACCATATGCAATCCCTGCCATCACCCGACTCTTCAAGTTCTGTGTCCAGTGCTGTACTACCAGTGCATTCCATGTCCAATGGCTTATCAAATCATATGTATCGCTCATCGTATAACACATCGACGCCGTCCAGCAGTGGACAGACTGTTTGCACTAATAGCAGGTATTGTCGAATCAAATGATTTTAACATTTAATCAAATATTTATTAGTTATGAAAAACTGTTGTTTTTATTTCTTAAGTCATTATTGCTTTTAAAGTCATATTTAACTAAGATTTTAATTATAGATATTTTTGATCACATTTTAAACGAACTTCAATTTTATGCAAATTTATTACTCAATTGTTTTCTCTTTAACACAAATAAACTCTTTTTCATAATATTTGTAATGAATATGATTTTAATGCAATTTATGTTCAGATCATCACTGCCTTCATCTTCGTTGTCATCCTATCCTAATATGAGCCGTTCCTCTGCCAGCACCACATCATCGGCCGGTCTATACTCTAACGTTCCAATGATTTCTCAGTACTACTCGGGTTATCCAGATTTTCTCACTCCTGGAGACAATTTGTTTCATTACTCAAGTATTTCATTATATTTAATGAAAAAATGTCAAAAATCTAATTAAATGAACCATTTGTTAGACATTGATATGAATTCACCGTTCAATCGACTCTTTAGGCATTCGTCTGAAAGAGAAGTATTTATTCATTGAAAACCAATCGAATATTAATTGTTATTTCATTTTATGATTTGTATTGAAATAGGTTTATATGAATGGTTCCAACCGAAGAGATCCAGACTCTGATCCGGACATCATATCAATCGATTGATTTTATTTAATGCTTTAGTCTATAATTAATGTATTAAAAAGTTTACATCAAATGAAGTATTTATAAAATATTTTTCTAACAATGTTTTCAATAAAATCTAATTTTTATTTAACATTAATTTAATTTTACATAAGTTTTAATAAATCAATGCTTTGTTTCTCTGTATTTCAACTGAGCTTTTATTAACAATTGTTCACTCATTTCACGCTTTTTATACTCTTTGAGAGTTTTAAAGAAAATAATAATTTTTTGTCATTTGTGTCTTCGAAGATATTTTCGAAACAGGGGTTTGTTTTATGCTAAACAGGGGATTTAATCTCAAATCAATCAATACATATAAATAATGGTTTACCCCTTAAACCACTTTAATCCAGAATTGGACAAATTGAAAGAAAGACATGTCTTGGAAGTGATGACTACTGTTGTCTTTGGACCTGTATTTGGAACCGACAACTCGGAGGCAAAACTATCTCTGCGGTCACTATCGAAGTGATCCCTAAATTACTTAACGCCCCTCTAATGAGTCCGCACGTGAAGGCCAGGTACTAAATATACAATCAAATGGCTTGTAGTCATAGGACAGGACTATGTGTGCAAACCTTAGGCATTTGGTCGACGTATTGCTTACTATTAGACAATTGTGTTATAAATCTGAACCTATTGTCGAGCAATACATAGATTCCCAAATGATTTGTCCTCAAGTTGTCGATCTGTTTCTTGAAGACTGTCGACCAGAACTCTTTGCAGATGAACTTCATCACATCCAACTCGTCTTTGAACCGCTGCCAGTCCTTCGTCGCCCTAAACAACATTTCAGACAATGAGACATCCATTGAGACAATGAGACCACACATGCAGTACTTCTCCACAAATCTATATCCGGTGTCATATCCCATGTGCTCCAAACCAGAGACACATAATTCCTGGCAATCGTTGAGACAATTATCAAAATCAATACAACTGTTCATTCGTTGACAACAATAGCAAACCTTATTATCGTTACCACTGTTTTGGGCAAACAGTTCAACGCTTTCCATATGAAGAAAGTCGAAGAGAATGTCATCAATCATGTCATCAATGGTTCAATTGTCCCAAAACTTCAATATTTAATCAAAACAATAAAATTAATCATAATTTGAGTGAAAAATAAATTTTAAAATATATTCATAAATAATGTTCAAAAATATAATAAAAAATTGACAATAAATTGAATGATTGAATGTCTAAACAATTCTCTCATCTTTACGTTATTTATGTCTAACTTGTTCTGTCATCACGTGATTAACACAACTTTTGGTCTGTTTTTGGCTTTAAATGACATTTAATAAACAATTGATTTAAATGTCAGACAATTATAAGATTTTAATTCATTTTGTGAAGTCTTTAAACACTTCTCTGAAGATAAGATTGGGTTTAAGGAACAGATCCATCGATCGATTAATTGCAAGAGATTTAATAAAAGACATTAAAGACAATGTCAGCAATAATTGCAATGCATTTGATTCAATGGTCAGCAAAAGTCTTAAGCAAAACAAATTTGATGTAAGTCTTAATACTGAAGACAATTGTTTTGAACGAATCATATTTAAAATTAGGGTTTCATTCAGAGATCAAATGCAGTGACATCTGAAGAAGTGTTCGGAAGATCTTATGTGGTATTTGAAGGCATTCGACAATATCTTCAATACGTGTCAAAACATAGTCTTAAAGTGAATCCATTTGTCGTTGAAATACCTGTCCGTCAAATGACAAATGATTTGATGAAAAGTGATTTGAATTTTCATAATAAAAATGATTTAAATAATGAATTATTGGCTGAAAGTCATATTGAAAGCCATAAAACAAATGAAGAGATTGTTCTCAAAGACAGTATTCAAACCAAACATAAACTCAAAGATAATTTCTCCCAAAATCTGAGCCAAAGATCTAAAGAAAGTAAAGTTCCCGCCAATAGAATCACTCGTTTGGCCTCTTTTGGTGGTCTTGCAGTAGGTCTTGGATTCGGGGCTATTGAGGAACTGACGAAAAGAACATTAGATTTTGCAAAATCAGATAAACCTTTTTCTTCGGGTTCAATACTAAGCTCTAACCCTCTGTTGACGGAATCCAATGCCAATCGAATCGTCGACACCTTATGTCGAGTCAGAGGAGCGGCCCTTAAGTTGGGGCAAATGATTAGCATTCAGGACAACAATCTGATCAGTCCTCAACTGCAGGCCATTTTCGAACGGGTCAGACAGTCGGCAGACTTCATGCCTGTCCGACAAATGAGGAAAGTAATGAAAGAAGAATTAGGGACTGAATGGGAGACTAAATTCAAAAGTTTTGATGAAAAACCTTTTGCTGCGGCCTCTATAGGACAGGTCCATAGGGCGACCCTTCACGACGATACAGAAGTGGCCGTCAAAATACAATACCCCGGAGTCGCCGATGGAATAGAAAGTGATATAAAAAATTTGTTATCAGTTCTTAAAGTGGCGAATGTATTGCCGGACGGGCTGTTCATCGACAATATTATGCGATACGCGCGCAAAGAGTTGAGTTGGGAAGTGGACTATAATAGAGAAGCCCAGTGCCAGCGCAGGTATAGACAAATCCTGTCGACTCATCCCAACACTGAAGACTTATATGTGCCTAAAGTTTACGATGACTTTTCGACCAAAAAGGTGTTCACATCTGAAATGATTAGTGGAATATCTGTCGACAAACTCGAGAAAATGGATTCAATTGAACAGCAAATCAAGAATAGAGTCTCTAAACAGTTATTGACTCTATGTCTGCGGGAAGTCTTTGAGTTTGGATTCATGCAAACTGATCCCAATTGGTCTAATTTTTATTATGACACCCAATCCGGCGTTATATCGCTCCTGGACTTTGGCTCCAGTCGTGACTACAGTAAAGAGTTTGTCAACAATTATATGGATGTGATTCGCGCGGCTGCAGATCAGGACAGGGATCGAGTGCTGGAGAGTTCGAAAAGAATAGGCTTTTTGACCGGTTATGAGACACAGGTATTCGAGAGAACCCATACCAACGCTATTATGATATTAGGCGAAGCGTTCTCTACAGACGCGCCGTACGATTTTGGTGATCAGAAGACAACCAAAAGAATACACGAATTGATGCCAATTCTACTCCAATACCGCTTAACTCCACCGCCAGAAGAGATATATTCATTGCATAGGAAAATATCCGGTGTTTTCCTCCTCTGCTCTAAACTCAGGGCTAAAATCAATTGCAAAGAAATTTTTGACGAAATTTATTCTAATTTTGAATATTAAATCAAAATATAAAATATTTATTTATTTCTTTGATTTTAATCAAATTTTTTGTAAAATTAAAATTTTTGGAAATTTATATAAAACACATTTTATTTAATAAGACCTTTATTTTGACCCTTCTCTGAATTTGGCCATTCTTTCAGGGGTTAAAAACAGCGGCAAAACTTTTCGCGAAATTGTTGGAAAATATTGAGTGAAATAATGGAGTGAAAGAACGGGTTGTATTGAAATCCAGGCCTAAAGAGAGTTGGGTTAAAAGTAACTCAAAGACCATAAAAGGAATACTTCGTCCAAACGGTTAACCAAAGCAATGGCCATGAGATGAGCGCAACGAGAAGTAGCCATTCGTTTGTTGTCTTTGTTATGAACGCCTAAATTGTGACTTCTGTCCAAACGATTCGTGAATGCGTTCTCGAGAATGCGTGAAAAGACAGGTCCGGGACATACCATAGTAATGTATATGCCTTTCCTCTGCACTTCATTGCGAAGACATTCAAAATAACCCTTAATTTGAAAGAAAAACATTTGAACCAAAAAAGGATTAGTTGTGAAACAGACATGTAATGCATGTTTGGATCCGGTATAAGAGGCAGAGTTGGTCACACCTGATGTGAATGAACACCATATATGAAAATGAAATCATTTGCTACAGAACTGAACCTAATTTTCCTGCAGTACTCGAAGTGACCACAAATTGACCTTTGATTTGATTTTGAAGAAAATATCGCAAAACAATTCGGGATAAGTTTATGAGTCCGAAGACGTTTATATCGAATAATTCTTTGTCCACTTCTATGTCGATCTCTTCGAAGGTCGCCCTTTGACTCTTCCCGGCATTGGACACAAGAATATCGATCTTTCGATTTGAGGAATGGATTCAAAGTCATGAATTGAAAGTTTTTGGTCACAAATGAAAACCTTTTTGAAGTGAGAAATGACTGAATTTAGTTGTTTTTGATGACTCTTTGTATCCTTTATATCAAAACTAAGGACCAAAACGTCATTATCTTCTAATTGACCGCAAACTAAAACAAGACAACTTTTGTCACTCTTTGACATCAATGAAAATTACTGACGAATGCATTGTCTCTTAACGTCCTCTAGTCTTAAGCGATTGGTTCCAGAGATGACTAATTTGACGCCATTGGTGGCCAGAATGTAAGCCAAAGCCTCTCCGATACCACTCGAGGCACCGGTAATCCAAACCACTTTACCCTTGAGTTCACCTGAAGAATATGTGACCAATGATTATATGCGAACCAAAACCATAGCCTATTATCATCGCTAAGACATCACACTTACTGATGGAATGACCAAACTTTTCGGACACCAATAGCTGTAGATCACAATCAAGTCTTGAGAACAACCAAACAATGAGTCCAATCAATAGTAAACCGATTATAAGTGAAATCATTTTGTCTTAAATACTACCAATGTCTTCAAATGTCTTCAAATGTCTTCAAATGTCTTTTCTCAGATATATTCTTATCTCACAAACAGTTATATAATCCAGAGTTCAATACAAGACATTTGTATTGATTGAAACGATAAACGAGTTTTGGATTCATTCAAATCTCTGTCAAATGACTGAGACTTACATTGACGTCAATGTTGTGCACGTCTTCTTTGGACACAGACTTTGTGTCTCAATTAGTCAAGTGTGAGTCAACTTCATCTTTCACCTTGATCATCAATTATCATGTCTTTCCTTGATATAAATTATAATATAATGTCTCACCCTGGCACAAATGGTGACAACTAATTGTCATTTTAGATAATTATGTCCTAAATATTAAATACAATTTTCATTTCAAACAATTCAATACTCTTTGACAAAATGATACACAAATTAATGCTTATTATATTTTACAAATAAATCACATTTTTATTTGAATTTCAATTTTATGAAAACAATAAAAATCAAATGATTTTATGTTTTCTTGTCGTTTGACTTTTCATTCATTGCTTTCTTTGCTTTTATTTTCTCAGTTTTATTGTATTCAACTTTTTTGATGTTATTCTCATTAATGTTAATAACTGTTTGTAAAAAATTAATTTCAAATTACTTTCTTTTGATAATTGAAAACACAATAAATTCCTAACCCTTTTGTCTTAAGATATCTTTTTTCAATTTTTCGACTTCTCTTTCGAGAAAATTTGAAATCAAACTGAAATTAGAAATAAATAATTATTAGAAAAATATCTTTTTTTGAGAAAAAAGTTTTAAAACCAAAGAATAGCACTAATTATGGCTAAGAAAGCAATAATTGATGTCAAAACCATTGGCCAAATTTGGTGACGATTTTGAAACAATTGTTTCAATTGTTCTCTATTTTGTGTCTCATTTACTGTCAAATTATTGAAAGTTAAATGACTTTCCTTTACATCCAATAAAACCAATTCATTGAGTTCTTCAACTCTGGTCTCATTTTGCACAAACAAATCCAAAACAACAAAACTTTGATTATTTTCCTAAAGATTTTCTTTGATTATAATTTATAACATATATTTCATTTGAAATCATTTGAAAATATAGTATTTATTCACTTCTAATGAAATGTAGTTTTCATTGATTTGTAAATCCATTTCATATTTCGATTGTATGGCTGTATCGAAAGCACCGGCCAATAGTTCTGTGTCCCTTTTGATCACATAATTATGGCATTCTATAATCAAAGTAAAGATAATTAAAGAAATGAATGCATTGAATGAATTCATATTAATTTTGATTAATATAAGAAAATAAATTCAAAAAAGTATTCACTGAACACGAGATCTATTTAACAGAAAATATTTAAATAATGAAAAATATTTTGTAATCAAATGTATGACATTTGAAGTGAAATCAGATTTGATAATGAATTTGAATTTCTTAAGAAAATATTCTCCAATCGCATCACAAGTATTCAAATCGAGATATTATTTTCATTCATTGAATTGTCCGAAAAGAATATATTTTGTGAATAACCATATCTTAAGCAAAAACAAGTTTCGAGTCATTAATCAAACAGTTTATACCAAGTGTTACTCGACTTCAGTCTATGCTCTGATCTGTGGCCAAATCTCACCCCTCATAGCACTGGTATTGGGACGGGTCATATATACCCGATGGCCACACTTGAGATACAACGGAACAAATTCTATTTTGAAAGTCATTTCAGTCAACAAATCCAAGTCCTTCACTGTCTTCAGTCTTATGATAGCAATTATATTGTGGTTATCAGAGCGTTATAGCGAAGAAACTCCTTTCACAAGACGTAAACGAATCGTGATTTTCAATAAGAAAGATTACGAACCGATTAGTGAAATGCTCTTTGAATTACTCATTAAGCTATACAAAGACAAACTTCTGTCTGTAGACCACAGAACTACTAAAAGAGTTCATCAAATAGTGAAACATTTACTCGAATCGAACCAAGAGTTTGAAGAGATAACAGATAAGAATTGGGAAGTGTTTGTCATAAAAGACTCAAAGACTGCAAATGCCTTTGTTCTGCCGACGGGACAGATATTCGTCTACACGGGTATTGTCAAACTCACAGACAATGACAGCCAATTGGGAACTATTTTGGCTCATGAACTCTCGCATACACTCCTGGGTCACGGAAAGGAAATTGTATTGAAAACTAGAAAATTATTTTCATTTTTCATTTGAATAATTTTTTATTGAATTGATAGATAAGTCGAGAACTAATGATTGATTTCATCCATTCTCTCATTGTCTTCTTCTTCTGGATTAGATTCAATGGCATGAAAGCTATGTTCGGAACACTAATTACTGGTCTTTCCATAAACAGTATCTTATTATTACCGAAGAGAAGGTTAATAGAAATGGAGGCAGACTTCATGGGTCTGGTATTGTCTGCAAAGACATGTTATGACGTAAGAGAAGGAAGTGCTTTCTGGAAGAAAATGTCCTCAAATGTTGACCCAAAGTTGAAGTCATTGCTGTCAACCCATCCCAGCAATAGATTGAGATACGAAGCAATGGATTCCTATATGCCGTCAATGATAAGACTCATGGAATCAATTGATTGTCCAAAACTGTCAGAAACTGATCCAAGAAATCGAGTGACAAAAGCAAAAACTATTAGCAAAAGAACGGTTTTTCAAAAGAAAAAGTGATTCAAAATTTTTATTAACTTTTAGTTTATTTTAAAAATATTTTATTGTTTGAACCAATTCTTAAAAATCTTTTAAAACATGAATTTTGAGATATTTGGCACTCAATTGAAATGTCAATTTATATGAAATAATATCTCAATTCATATAAGAAGTAATTTTATTATTTTATGATTAGTTTTGATTGATTTGAAAGTTTTGTTAACAAAAATCTTTTCAATCAATTGTATGGCAAAAACAGATAACATTAAACTGAGGGTTGATTTGATAAACCAAATCCAATTGTTCCTCAAATGTGGTCATTATTGTTATAAAATGTGGGAGTTTTCGATTGACTCTCAATTGACACTCAATTCACTATTCATTGAAAATAATAATCAAATTCATTGAGAGTTAGCTATGAATCCAAAAATGATCAAAAGTTATACCATTTGTTTGACATTATTTGTCTTTTGTGTGAATCTAATCGATTCAAAAATTGTTGTATCTGGAACAAATACGGGTAGGTCCTAGGTTAAATACACTCAAATATTTTTAACGAATATTCTTCAAAAGCAGTCAATATTTCAACGCTAATAATTCCCATTGAATTGACTACAAATGAAAATATTGAAATTCAAGACATAAATAGCACTGGACTTACATTAGCCACAGAAAGAAGCTCTCAGTCAACCGAAACAACTTCGAAGACGACAAAAACGGATGAACTTCCGAGACCTACGACAAGACCAAAGACAAAACCGACGACAAGACTGACGACAAAACTAACGACAGAACCGACGACAAGACCTACGACCAAACACACACCTATACCGACTGCAACGTCAACTCCAAGCCCTACCTCTACCATTCCAACCATCGTAACACTTCCACCACAATCAACAACAATGCCATCCCAGACAATCACTATATGGATAACCCCTTCGACAACGACTAATACAACGATGATTACCACAAACACGCCTTCGAATACAACGTTCATTAGTACCAAAACTACGGGCAATACCACTGAATCTTCGAGCACTAGTACAAGAACTACAGACAATACTTCCCAAACTTGGATCACAACAGAGAATGGAACAACAACTCAAAAGATGACTTCAACCCAATTACCCACCACTTCATCGCCCGATTCTAACGGCTTAAGCACTGGATCTATAGTTTTGATAGCATTGGGAAGTATTGTCGCAGTTGTTCTCATTGGTGGAACCGCTTACTATATCATCAAACGTCGAATCGCCAGTAGATTAGATGTCGACAGATTAGGTCTTATCGTTAACAACGATTAATTGAATATTTTGAAAACAATTAATAAAATTTAAACTTAGTTTACATCCATTCCTACCTGTCCTTCAATTGACAATTATTATGGATTTTATTGAAAACTTTTATATAATTTTATAATACAGAACATTGTCTTAAATATACACAAATGAGTGAATCCTTGATTACATTTGGATATAAACGTCAGTCAAATATTACACAAAATATTTATAAATAGTTTTTTAATTCGTTTCAAACAAAAAACAAAAATTAATTTATTTTAAATACTTTTTAAAATCAATTATTGAATACGAATTAGAATTTTGAAAATCATTTTAAGTGTTTTTTGTCTTCATTTCTGGACTTTCTTTTGGTGTATTCGAAGAACTCGAGGCCAGGCTTTGATTGGAAGCCTCGGCAGTGACTGAACCAGTATTTGAATCAATAACTGGTTGTTGTGTTTGAGAGAACCGTTGTAAACGCCTTTGACGTAACACTTCTTGAGGACTCGTATTAGGATCTAACAGTCCCTCATCAGTGGGTGCACTAGTGGTGGGATCAGTATTGACTTGACGTGCGTTACTTTGAGCAGAAGTGGTCGGCATATCAGTAGCGGTGTTCTGTTGGGACAGTCGTGTGGAGACATTGTTGTACTGTTGGAGTTGAAGGATCGCCGCCTCAACCAATGTCTGGACATTCCTCAAGCACTTGAGTCGGGCTTCGATGTGTTGTCTCTCATTTCCCTCCATAGCCCTCAACTCCTCCAAAGACATTCTGCTCAGGTCTGGAGGGGGTGTTGGCATCGGTGGGGCTGTTATAAATGGCATGAATGGCGGGAATGGTATGAACGGCGGAATTGTTGTTGGGCCGACTCTATTGGTTTGAGCACTAGTATTGCCTCCCATTTGGTTTGCGTTAATATTGTTGTTATTGATATTAATGTTATTGTTATTCAAAGGGTTGGGCTGTTGTGGGGGCTGTTGGGGAACACCACCTAATCCTTGCCAATTGGCAGGAAATTGAAGCCACGCCGCGGGGATTGCCTGCGCTCGTGGCTGTTGCTGTTGTTGCTGTCTTGCGTTGTCGGCACCAGCATTGGGCACATTGGGAACAGCCCTCAACACATCCATACGACATGTCGGACACGTCTGTTGTCTTTGAAACCACGAACGAAGACATGAGACGTGAAAGATATGATTACAGGGAAGTCGTTTAGCACTTCCATTGCCTGTCATATCTTCTCTGCATATAATGCATACATTGTCCACACTTTGTAGCTCTTCGGGAGTGGCGTCGGGGTATCTATGGGGTTGAATGGGAGTAATCAACATAAATGTCTGTCCTTTGGAAGCGACATAAAACAACTGGTCTTACAAGGTATTCATATTTCTTATGGCTCTTCGACTCATAATCACATCATTTAATGCTTTCTTAAAAGCTCTGAAATAAGACAAATGAATATATTTGTTGAGAAATGAATTAAGAGTTGATTTTGTGGTAAGGATTGCATACCTCATACTTAAATACATGGGTCGGATAGCAAATAGAGGAAAGGTATGTATTTTCATCATAATTGTTATGAAAGTCAAATATAAAATAACTTTAAAGAAACCCATCAATAGTTCGGTGTATAACAGATATACGGCTTTGTCTTCCCATGGATTGTCGTTCTGGAGGTCCACGAAATGCAACACATATTTCATGAGAATATTGAAGACAACAGCGAATAGAATGGCGTACTGTTTGGCCAAGACATTAATGAGACAATGAGTTGACAACAATGTTAAGTACAACTCACCTCAAAGCCGAAGACCAACTGAACGGATGCGCCTTTGGTTAGAGTGCTATAATATGCCATATGAACGAAAATGAAGTCAAGACTTCCCAAAAGGAAGAGTAGGGCTGAAGAACAAATCAATTCATTTACCATTAATTGGTATTGTCTTAAGAATCAAAATATTCTCACAAATGACACGAATGTGAAACAAAAGCGAAATATTAGGACTTCTTTCCATATAATCCACTCTGTCTTCGGCCAACCAATGGAAACACTTAAGGAACAGAAGAAGTGTGAAAAGTGCCACAAATTTCGGTGACAAGTCATCCCTGAAGACAGTGAAGGCCAGACAGGTTTCGGTGACCGCATACCACGACCTCTCTATGAGATGCTGAAGAGAACACATCAATATGTCTTATAGTGAGTGAGTGGTAAGCCATCAATACCTCCATCTCTGCTGTCCTCAATTGGCCGAAGAATATCTTCCGCATTAGTTTTCCCATTAATATGACGAAAACGAAGGCCTGAATGTATATGATCTGAAGAGTTAGAGATTAGACACGATTACAGATATGACGAGTATTGCAAAGTGTGGATCAGCTCATGTCTTACAGCCATCGATGGGTTTGATTTAGTGATATATACCACCGATGGGTAGAACTGCTTCTTCTGGAAGTAAGCGTTTCCGACGACAGCACAGGTGAGGACAACACTCGCCAATGTCATCAACGCTGACCTCATGGTTGTGGCTATCATTGAATGTCTTATATATTAATTCTTCTCTCAATAATGACTTCAAAACAATGTCTTAATTAATATGAGTTTGAATTTCACAAATAGTCTAACATTTGGTCACAAAAAGTGATTAAAAACGATATGAAAACAAATGTAAAAACATTTGAAGACATTGAAAGACACGTCAGAATTGGCAACAAATCCTACACTCGTTTGTCATAAATAATGGTTTGCTTTGCGATCAAAAAGTTTTTATTATCTTTTTTTACCATTAAATCACATCTAATTCTGTCGTCGATTAAAGTTTTAATCACTTTTTTGTTAATTTATTTCATTTTCTTATTTATTAAATCATTTATTTATTGCTGAAATGATTTGAATTCAAAGTTTGTTATAATATTTTGAAGACATAATTGATTGCAAAAAATGATTATTTATTCATAAAATCAATAAAATATTTATAATTGTTTTGAGACATAAAATACACGTAAATTAAGCACATTTTGATCCAATCGATCGCTCTTTGGACCAATTCGTCGACAATATATACAAAGGCAGTGATCGTAGCGAACAATGTCTTCGTCTGCCATATACTTCTTGGACCTGAAGGGGAAAGTGTTGATCTCCCGTAACTACAGGGGCGACATTGACATGAACTCCATCGACAAGTTTATGCCCATTCTTATGGACCGCGAAGAAGAGGGATCTCTTAGTCCGATCCTAAGACACAACGACACGACCTTTGCGTTCATAAAATTCAATAATCTTTATATGGTTTCTGTGACCCAAAAGAATGGCAACATTTCGTTGATCTTCACATTTCTCCACAAAATTGTCACCGTTTTGACCGAATATTTCAAAGAACTCGAAGAAGAGAGTATTCGCGACAACTTTGTCCTCATATATGAACTCTTGGATGAGTTAATGGATTTCGGTTATCCTCAGACAACTGACGGCAAAATACTTCAGGAGTATATCACACAAGAGAGCCATAAGATGGAGGTTCAGCCGAGACCTCCGATGGCAGTGACGAACGCCGTTTCGTGGCGTTCAGAAGGCATCAAATATCGCAAGAATGAGGTCTTCCTCGACGTCATTGAATCCGTCAATCTGTTGGCCAACGCGTCTGGAAGTGTCCTCCGGAGCGAAATCGTCGGTTCCATCAAAATGAGGGTCTATTTGTCGGGAATGCCTGAACTCAGGTTAGGTCTCAACGACAAAGTGCTGTTTGAGAGCACCGGAAGAGGAAAGAGTAAAAGTGTAGAACTAGAAGACGTTAAGTTTCACCAATGCGTCCGATTGTCTCGTTTCGAGAACGACAGAACCATTTCCTTCATTCCTCCCGACGGAGAGTTCGAACTGATGTCCTATCGTCTCAACACTCACGTAAAGCCCCTGATTTGGATCGAGTCTGTCATCGAAAGACATCAACACTCGAGAGTCGAATATATGATTAAAGCCAAGAGTCAATTCAAACGGCGCTCGACTGCAAACAATGTCGAGATTGTGATCCCTGTCCCACACGACGCCGATTCGCCCAAATTCAAGACATCCATTGGAAGCGTTAAATACACACCTGAAGTGAATTCTGTGGTTTGGAACATAAAGTCATTTCCGGGTGGAAAGGAGTATCTCATGAGAGCCCACTTCGGTCTTCCATCGGTGATCAGCGAAGAGACAGAAGGAAAGCCTCCAATTCAGGTGAGGTTCGAAATACCATACTTTACCACTTCTGGAATACAGGTCAGGTATCTGAAGATTATCGAAAAGAGTGGATATCAGGCGTTGCCGTGGGTTCGGTATATCACCCAAAATGGTGACTATCAGCTCAGAACCAATTGATTCACTTCTTAAACATATTTATTATTAACTGTTATTCTTTTCGATGTATTTTTCATTCAAATCTTTGCCTTATTTTCGATAATAATAATAAAAATGAATTCAATTCAAAGTTTTTTTTTTATAAATTATTTTTATCGAAAAATTTTTGACAAAAGTTTTACAAAAACAATGGACTCGAAGTGTATTAATTGATATCATCTAAAGTGAGGTCAAATGTCAACTATTCGATCAACTTTTTGGCTTTGAAAAAGCGCCGTAAGTATAGCACCTGCCAAATGGCCAGACCTAACAAACAGAGCATTGAGAATATGCTTAAATACAGGACTCGATTGTTTGTGGACTCTGTAGTGAAAGGCAAAGACAAAGACAATTGAGAGACCATTTGGTGTCAATTCAATGCACATACCATTCGTGTCTCTCATCTCTTCCTCTCTCTTCTTCATGTACTCGAAGTCCTGTACTATAGAGGACGAGAGGTCTTCCAACTTCGTTAACTCCATCTCTAATGGCTTCAATTTGCCGACATTTGCCAACTTTGGGATCAATTGGAATATCAATTAGTATTCAATGCATTCATTGGTTCCTATCAATCGATGGCAAACCTCTTCATAACTCTTGGCTTCGACGCCGTGTTTCATATCGAGAAAGACCTCTCTTTCGGGACCCGTTTGGTGACCGGTTTGCAGGTATGATATGAAGCAGAAGTCAAAGATGTCGTCTTCATCGGAGGTGACGGCAAACTTGCCCCTGTCTAGACTCTCCCGGGACAGTGCCGTATGACCCTTACTGTCGGTCACCTGCAGGTCAGTCCTCTGTCCCGCCGCGTGAGACACGTCATACTCGCCCGTCACCAACACGTCTTTCCTCATCTCTTCCTTAAGACATCGCTTAGTGTTTGGCTGTAAATGAAATCTCAACGAAAGAGTTGGCGATAATATGAGCCCAAAGATGACTGAGTGAATGGCCAGACAGTAGTAGAGGTGCCGTAACATCCGTTCCCACATTGTCTCCAACAGTGGTATTAGATTTCGTTCACCAATTGATTCAATGATGTGTTTATGACATGAAGTGATCACTAGTTTTGGTGACGCGACAACCAATCACTCATGAGATGCCCTCTTGTGGGCCACATATAAACAGCCATTCCTTTCAATGTTTACAAAATGTTATTTAAATTCAATTTAAAAATAATTAATAAATGCTTTAAAAATATATTAATTTTTGTTTAAATTGTTGTCATTTATTGAAAAGTAATGTCTTTTATGTCAAAAGTAGTGAACACAAAGTCATTGAAATGTATTCATAATTATAATAATTATCGCATTTTTGCCACAAATTTATATTCATTTGTAATAACGAAAAGAGATTTTAATAATCATTTATTTTCGGTCAGAGATCTAGTCTTGAGTAATGAGAAGAAGGGGTTTGTGGTCATCAAGAAGAGGTCATTCAAACAAAGGGATCGTTTCAGCCATCAAAAGGGTCTTCACGTCTATTCTCCATCACTATTGCTTCCGGGCACTGGTATTGTGGCCATATTGACCCTGATGTTCGATTGGGGCAACATTTGGGAGTACTATATCCCGGATCAGATCACACAACCCATTGAAGATAAGCTGAAAAAGTTTGGTAAAGTCATCAAAAAGTTAATGGGAGTCAAAAGAGTGGATGCGTTGACTGTCGACAAAACATCTTCAGATGACATGGATTCGAATCATGGATTGACTGCAAAGACACACAGAAGTGGTTTTCGCGATCGAAAGATCATTGAATATGAGAACAGAATCAGAATGTATTCAAATCCTGACAAAGTCTTCAGATATTTTGCATCTTTGAAGATAATATACGAACAAAACGAGTCTGAGATCTATATGACTCCCGACGACTTCCTCCGAGCCCTCACTCCCGGTGTCAAACAGCCCGACGGCTTGGGTTTGGATCAATTCAAACGCATTGTCTTAACAAAGGTTTAAACCGTTTTTTATAAGAAAACATTAGATATAATGAAAAAAATATTTGATTTGAAATCTAAACTCAATTTTAAACAAATTAAATATAATTATAATTATTATTTCATTCGTATATCTGTTGTCGTGATTGCAATCAACGTAAGGAAGAGGACTCAGATCTGAGTGCGATTGCATTGCTTTCTCAGGTGTTGCTAATTGTGAGCATTATTTAGCCATTGATTAAAGAGTTATTTCATTTGCATTGTCGTTATGTTTGCTATTAGTTTCAAACGCTTCGTTACTATTAATATGTTTTGAATCCCTTTCCAAACCATTAGTAATTATTTGCTTATTATTTGTTTGTCGTATAATTGGTTCAAAATTTTCATTTTATTGTTTTTCCCCTTTTTTTACATTTTTTATACTAATATTTAAAAATATTTTCGATAAAATTCGATGAATTGATATTTTTAGGAGAATAAGGACCTGTCTTATGGTTTGACCCCGGATTCTATATTTTATAAACTGAGTAATTTTGGTTTAATTAATTATTCGGATTTTCTATTCTTATTGACTGTTATTTCGGGTGAGAAATGGGTTTGACTTTGGGTTTGGTTTTGTCTAACGATGTCATTGTTGTCTATAGTCTCGAGACGTCATTTCGAGATCGCTTTCCGGATGTTTGATCTGAACGGAGACGGAAATGTCGAATACGACGAGTTCGAAAAGGTTCAAAACGCCATTCTCTCCCAGACCAGTGTCGGCAAGAAATTGGGTACAACTCGAACCGGATATAAGGGTTTGTCCTTTCAAATCAACTTTGAAAACAATTTTTGTATATTTTTGGATAAAGTTATATTGAGTTCATTTGAAATATCAGCCAATAATGTGATGCACCGTATGTTTAGGTGTGAGCTCAGCACTCGCTAAATATTTTTTCGGTGAAGATCTTAAGCAAAAGCTAACGACAGAAAAGTTTCTCGACTTTCAAATGCAATTGCAAACAGAACTCTTGACTCTCGAGGTATTGAAAGGACATAACATTTGTGAAAGTTTTCTAAAGTTTTGTCAAAACGGTTTGACTTTCAGTTTAACCGCAAAAAACCGAATCCAATCACTGGTAAAATAAAAGAATCTGATTTTGCGGATCTAGTGATCGCTTACGCGGGTCTTAAGGAGAAAAGAAGATCAAAAATGATTAAAAGAGTTAAGAAAAAGTTTGGCAGAGATGAGGAGGGGCTGAATGAAGAGGGAATATCATTAGATGACTACATAAGTCTCTATAACTTCTTACAGAATATCAATGACGTAGACATAGCTCTGGCCGTCTTCAACATTGCCGGTGCTTCCATAGATCAGGGTTTGTTTTAGTCGTGAAAGTAAAGTGCTTTAAAGGGGCTCAAAATTGTCATTTATTATTAATAGCAACCCTTAAACATGTGGCCAAAACTGTAGCCCTCGTCGAGTTGAGGGACCATTTGGTGGACGTTATCTTCACTCTATTTGACGAAAATCGTGTGTTTTTTGACAAAAATGATTGCTTTCAATGTCTTAACGAATGTTTGTTGTGATGCAGAGGACGGGCAGTTGAGTAACAAAGAATTCATAGCTGTTATGAAGGAAAGGCTACGTCGAGGCCTGAAGACGAGACCAAGTTTTTTCAAATTTTTGCACTCGATTTGGAATTCACTTAAATTTGATTTATAAAAGACTATAAAAAACACTTAATTTCTAAACAACAATATTATGTCTTTTGATTGAAAACCAAAAATGAACTCAAAATCCAATAAATGCCTGAATAATGTATAGCAGAACTGAATACTGTTTTTCTGGTTCCCGGAATAGAAGACGTGACCCAATGACAGATATGAGGGACAAGTTTTGTTGTTTTTAGGGGTCATTAACACCAAAATAACATCAAAATAACAACTTTTTACTAATGATAACAACGACTCAAAGCATAACTAAACGTAAGAATCAATAAAAGCAAGTTTTGAGCGAAGGTTTGCCTCATATGTAATATTCGACTCTTATTCCTGACCTTATGTTTTAATCTCATGGTCTGCAGAGCAGAACCAATCACTTGAATCACAAGTAGTTCTACTTCTTGTACTCCAATAACTTTTTTCTCTAAAAAGTTTTCTTCCGTTCAATAACACAACGATTGGAAACTATCGCTCAAAATGTTTGTCAAAAATTGTTGTTATTTAACAAATTCTATATTCATTTCGATTGCATTTCTCATTCATTTTGTTTTGTGTAATGAATTTGAAAATAAAACTAATTTTTATAATAATAATAATTTTACTCAAAATTATTTCAAAAATATAGTCAATAAAAAAGACTTTGAAGTGAATGACAAAAATAATAATCTATGGATTGATTCAAACAATCAAAGTTTGACAATTGTTTCGCTCAATAATAGCCAAACGAATCCATCACTTGTTTTGCAGCAAATATTGTCTGATTTAGAGAGAAGTGAATCCAATGTCAATAGCAGTGAATCCCGAACTTTGAGCTCATGGTTAGGATTGAATCGATTACGTCGACCACAATTCAATTTGAGGCCAGTGTTGTCGTCACCACAAACCCAATACCAATCACAAGCACTTCCATTAGTGCCACCTCTACCACAATCGTTCCCTCAGTTCCTCACCCGACCGAACAGTTTCCCGGGTCCTCACAATCCAGATTCCATTCCACTTCCGGTACCTCTTTTCGAAGAAAGTGGAATCAAATATTGGCTCAAATTCATAGAAAATGCCGGAAAACAAGACAATTCCGGTTCATATGGACATTACTCGCAACCAATTTCTTCTCAAGAGGACAGTCGTATGAGAAAGCCATCCATTTATTCAATAAGACCTATAAATATCGGAGAAAAACTAAACGAAGAAAATGAAGAGATTTTTGATGACGAGAGTGAAGAAAATGAAGAAAATGATGACCAAAATGAGGATGAGATCAATGATGAGTCCAACTCTTCGGACAGCACTTCGTCTCAAAGCAAGCGCTTGGAATCGATTGCTCCGCGTTGTGACAGATTCACGTCTGACATATGTGTCGATGACTTCGAATACCCGGAACAGGCGATTGTCGATGAGATCTATAAAAGACGAGATATTTTCGAACTCATGTATTCCGAGGTGAGAGACAATGTTCAGCACGTGGATGGCATTCCCCGGGATGTCGAGGAGTCATATAATTATGACTACTATAATGATGGAAAAGATGTTCAAACGTCAAGCACTCAGTTTGGTTCGGATCAGAAGTACACTTCTGGCAGAGGAATGGTATGCCCAACGGAGGTGCTGTATGGAAAGCCCAAACTGGCCCGGAATAAAAAGGGCGAATGGAAAGTGATTGTAAACGCGGCCGAATTCACACAAACGGTGCGAATGGAAAAGTGTCAAAAACCTAACAATAAATGCAATTACATTTCATATCCAGACTTCGACTCCCGGTGCGCTCAGGTTCACTCATTCCACAGGCTATTAGTCTTTGAAAAGGGAAAGGGTTTTTATATCGACACCTTCCGCATACCGACCGCCTGTACCTGTCATGTGATCAGAAAAGTTTCTTATAAACCAATGACTACTTCCTCTTCACTCCAGAATGGGTACACGAAGAGGCGAAAGGGTTCACCCCCTCCTCTTAGCAATACATTGTGGTCTATATTGGGAGGGAATAACCCTAATGACGGTTCTAATCCTTTGACTCAATCTCAAGAACTGATCAAAAATCAAATCCAATTATTACAACAACTCAAACATTTGCCGCAATTGTCACACATTTCACCCGACAATGTCTTCCAACAGCTCATGGATTTGCAATCAAATCCCGAAGGACTAACATTACCACAAAAGACATTCCAATCGCCTAATTCTGGTCACATGTCTTACGAACAAAGTGGTATCGATTACTTATTGCCGGCACTCAATGGAGGTCTGATGGGTTTGAATGAAGACCAGACAAACTCTCGACGTAAAATGACTCAACCCTTAGCACAGATACACCAAAACTCGGGAACAACCACTTTGTTGAACCCCAATGTCAATGGAGCGCCCATTGTTCAAGTAATTCATGTTCCGGTCTCGTCCCCAATGATGTCTAATGGTGACCCGGCACCTGTATATAAGCCTAAACTGGGTCAAAACTTTAATGGTTATGGTTATTTAGACCCGAGTTCTCTGTTTTATAAACAAAAACCAAATTCAGACGAATTTTTGCAGACATTTGGCGAAGATTTATCACATTTAAGTGTCGATGCTTTCAAGCCATTGCTTTTAGGAATGTCTTCGAAGACGAACTCGAGTTTAATGTCTCCAAACTCTGAAAAGGAGACCATTCAAAGAGATTCAGATAATTCTGACGAAACGAATAAAAAACGAAAAGTTTTGGTCGAAAACACATTGAATAAAAAAATAAACTTTTCTTATCATCCAATCCTTGAGTATATAAGCCGTTAGTCTTGTCTTGTGTTTGTCTTAAGTTATTATTATTAAAATGAAATAAATTATTATTTGGTTTAATAATAACCATTTTTTGTCAATTATATTGAATTTGTTCCATTATTTGTGAAAAAATTGATCTTCAGAGCAATTAAGTCTATATTAGTTGCATTGAGTGCTATATTCACGCTCTGATTGCAAACCTATCCGACCCTTCCCTTCAACTAACTGTCAAAATATATTTTTATAAAACACATAACAATTGAATCAGAAATTATTTTCAATCAGTTTTTGATGTCATGTTTACTGTATTTAATGTTTAAACTTCAAAGTGATTGGGAATGACATTCAATATGTTATCAATGCATAGATCAGTGTTTTCTCTACTTTTAATGAGTTATTGCTTTTGTCGACACATTTCACACAATGTGTTCTCCAATAGTTTTGAACAATTATTAGACAATTATTACGAAAGTGCGAACAAGTATATGAAGAATCGACCCTTAGTTAAAGATAATACTTTTCTTGTGTCCAAAGACTCTGTCCAACACTTAACAGAACCTGAATATAAGTTCAAATATAATCATCGAATAATACCTAAAAGTCGTCTAAAATTCAATAAACGGACAAAACCTAAGTTTAAACATAATTACAAACGATATAAAAATCCGAAACAATTTAGGGATTATAGCAATAATGGTAAACATCTGAAGAATATCAATGATTATTCAACTGAAGACATCAGATATTTTGATGACAATTCATTCGATGGCATCGAAGATGAAAATCATAGAAGACTTAAAAGTTATTTCGATATTTCTCCCCCTTTTTTAGACTCAAAGAGGGTTCGAAACACACTCTCCTATAGTGACAGTTCAAGACATCCGAATCGTTTCCAAAAGACATCTTCGAATCAATTATTATTTGGTGACTCGAATCAGTTGAGAGAACCTCTGAAAACGGATAATATTTATGACATAAACTCTAAACTCTCTCATTTTTATCCCTCAAAATCAAATGCAATGAAATTTTTGATGCCTAACAAAGTTCTGGGTCTTTCTTATCAAAACAATGATCTGAATCAAAGCAAAGACAATAAGTACAGAACAGCTATTGATAAGCAACTGTTGAATGAAGAAAATGACAAACATTTTGCTAAACACTATAATAACAAACAAAATGTTGGTTCAGGTCATGAAGACATACAAAACGAAGACTTGAGTTCTAACGACGACCCAAACCATTATCCGCATCAATACGCCATTGAAATCAGATGGAAGAACACCTTATCAGACCTGATGAACGCACCGGAAGGAGATTATAACGATAGAGAATTCCATTGGAGTAAAGACTTTGATCACTCGAGATATCGTCTCTTCAAACATGAAGAGGAAGAGCACTGGCATGAGAAGAAGTGGGCCAATGAGGGCCTCAAGAAGACCTATATTAATGGTGAGTCAATGCCCGTCCATATCATTAGGCCTGACCTTAACATCAAAGACAACGCTGATTACAATCCGATTCCAATCTACGCACAGCCAATACCTACCGGCGCCACACACAAACAGATCGACGAACACTTTGCTGTTCCGACGCCTAATTTTCGAGTTAATAATCGATTCATGAAATGGACTAAAAGTGCCATCGATTTAAATCCCACTCAAAACAACTTAATATCACTTTTTGTCTAAATATTTTGTCACCTTTTGATCAAAATAGATTGTTTTGTGCCATTGATTCCATCATTGATTCCAAGACTCAATCAATGATTGTTCAAATAATATAAAAATAATTAATTTTATAATTAATGTCACAAAAATACAATTATTTGAGAGTTTGAGAGATTATTAACAAAACGATTGAATTATTTGATAACAAATAGAGATATAAAGTAATTGAAAGTTATTTTCAATTCAAAACATTATAAAAACTAATAACGAATTAATGAAAACAAAACTGCAATAAATGTTTGCCAAATCATCATTGAATAAGACATTTATGGTCAATGAAGAGGACATTCAACTGATTCTAATTCAAACAAATGAGACGAAGATATTCTGATGAATACAATCACTTCTTCAGTGAATCTTTCGATTAACTTTTCATTGGATTTGTTCAATGGTTTTTGACTTCTGATTGTCCGCCAGTTATTAAAATCATCAGAAATTTCAATCGATATTAGAATTAAATCCAAATTACTGTCAAATGATTTGAATTTTACTGCCATTGAATCGACAATAAATGGTTGACTCAATTGAAGATAAAACGTGTTGTTCATAAACCAACCGACACTTCCCTTTTGGAACGGAATACACACCTCATCGACAGGTTTGCCATCAATTATAGAGACTTTTTCATAGACTTCATTCAAATTCAAATACTTTTTGTTTGTTATCGAAGGTATATTTGAGACAAAACTTGTGTTTGCTTTCAATTCATTGTTAAACACATTTGCATTTGGTTTCACTATTGGTGAGGACAGGGCGTTAAGGTTGGGGTTGAGGTTGAGGTTGACATTGGTGTTGGCGTTGGGCAACAGCTCGAGCTGTGGCCGAACAGTGCAATACATGGCCTCGAAGTGCATGACATCGAAGTTTGAGTAACAGATATTACTTAACATTGAATAGGCTTTTGTGCCATTGATTCGTATGAATCGAACCGACTGTGTCTCGAAGAACAGGTATTGATAGGAACGGCATAAATATGTTTTATAGTCGACTACTGTATGCCATGTCTTGCGATCGACGGACATCTCAATGAAATAACTGTATGAATACATTTCGATGTCGAATAAGACCATAAATATATGATTAATGAGGAATATCTTCGACAGTTGGACAGTGATGGCAGTGTCACCATTGGTTCCAATGCTATGTGTTGTGCATGAGTTCCAGTTATACCATCGGTTCGAGTCGTTGATCATATTATACCGTTTTCTGCCTTTAATGACTTTAACGTTCATTCGTTTTGAGACCACATTTTGGTTGAGCAGAAGATAGCCTCGTATTTTGGGCTTCGGTTTTGGACATCTCATGGATCTCTTCGACAACTTGTTGTAGACTTCGAGCAATAAGTTTGTCTCAAATTCATAAGAGTTGATAATTCTTAAGAACTTTTCTCTTTTCACATAACAAAGTCTAACGGTTTGTAAGACCTTTTCAATGGTTTTGGCATTCAATTGATCTCTGTTTCGGCAAAACCAATGACAAACACTTGAGACAATTATCTCTTCGTTTTCCACATAAAACGAGTCTCTGTCAAGAATTTGGATCAGTTGTGAAGAAGATAGCGATTCAAACTCTTCGGCGGTTAGAATAATGTGTGCATTTTGATCAATGAACAGATCTGTGGCTCTAATCAGCTCTGGAATCGAGTAAAGATTGGCCGCATTTATGATCGAAAAGACATTAGTTATCGAAAGACAAATCTTTAAATGACTAACGATTTTGTCCACCAATTCGTTGAGACAAAGATATTGCGAAAGACTTAAGATATCGATAATCATATCGATGGACAACGAGTCCATCAATAGATTACCAGAATATATGAAATGCAAGACATGTTTGAATGGCATGAGTTTGATGTCCACCAAATCGATGACCGATTGCTTCGATTCCTTCATTTGGTTGAAAAACAATGCCTTAAAGACATCACTTCTGGCGGACAAAACACTTCTGTTGACCGGTATCTCAAAGCCATCGACTCTTACGACACAATCGGAGAACAAATCGGATAAAAACATATCAGAAATGTCTTGAATGAGAGATCTGTCCAAAGAAATCCTCTTCGACTTAATTATCTCATTTGTGTCCACTCTATTGAAGAGGTCATCGCAAGACTCGTAAGATATGCGTCTTTTGTCACAATCCTTGTCATCACTTCTCAACTCTTTATGACTTCTTTTGGGCATGTCTTCAGTGATGGCAAAAATAATTTGATTCAATGAAGAGTTGGTTTGAAATCACTTTTCAATGAACTTCTTATTTATGAAACAATTGTTATAAAAATAAAACGTTTTTAACAATAAAATGACTTATGATTTGATGACTAAAACTATGACTAAATGAATGTAAAAAACTTTTATTTTTCATTTCATTTGAAATATACATAAAATTGACTAAAAATGAGTGAAAAATGACTTAAAGATGTATTATGTGTTGAATGCGTGGAAAGACATTAAAATCAATTGCTTTTCAAATAAGAGTTTAATTCAAAACTCATAGAACTATTGACTCCTATGTAAGGGATGTTATAGTAATGGCAAGCATGGTATTGGATTGAAAGTAGCAAGGTTAATTTGACTATTCATAGACTCTACTCATATTATGAACTTTGCATTGATTTGTTTCAATGGCCAGAGATGTCATATGAGTGCCATTACAGTCAATGTTCTCTATATTTTTATATACCAGTGATGTCCAAATTAGGCCCAATTTATGGTTACAAACAAGTTATCATTTATTGATATACCCCTTTCTCAGGGGTTGTTTATCAACAAAAACCATTACTCATTTGTGCCCCTTTTCACCAATTTTTATATTTTTGTTGAATTCTTTCATTTAATAAAAAGTTATGTTTTTTTGAATGTTTTTCTCAAATATTTGTAAAATTATGTCTCTATAATAGACCTAATATTGACATCACTGTTATATACCTTAAAATCAGTAAATTTTTATAAATTAATAAAATAATAAAAATTTCATTAATTTTATTAATTTTGTTGAAATTGTATTTCTTATGACTTTATCAAATATTTTGATCTATTCACTGAAGAAGTGCTTTATTGTTATTGTCATTGATTTTTGAGTAAAGTTTTTATATCTTTTAAGCCATTACTATAAGTATTGGATTTCATTAGGACTTGATATGTGTTAAGGAATGGCATTGCAATACATCTTCCACTCTATGCCCGACTCTAACCGACAGTCGACTAAAGGAAGTGTGAAATAAGTCTTTAGATAAACAGCTGTCGTAAGACATAAACCAGAATATAGTGAATAAAGTTTCAACAAATCATTCATTCAATTCTAACTGATTTTATTTGAAGAGAAGAACTCAAATCATTTGAAAAACATTTTCATTCAAATCATTTTTGATCGAAAAGAAGAATAAAATAATAATTGAAACAAAAAACAAATTAGTAAAGAATTTTTGAATGAATTGTTGAACAAATAATACATTGTATGAATGAATGAGAAAAAGGATCTGGGATTAAATCTAGCGAAACGGATGAACGTATACAGACTTTTGGGATTGGATTTCATTTGGTGACAATTAGTGAAGTTTTAGTCTTTCTATCAATTAGTTAAATATGTGCTCAATTATACCACAAGTGCTGTGAATATCCGTTTCTCTTATGAATGTCTTTATAAATGGATTTTTTCAAACAACTCTTAAGAAAATCAACGGAAATATGCATTAAAACCGCATTTTCATTACTTATCCAAAAAATTAGTTCAAAGTTTCTGCAAATATTTGTCTTTAAATTTTTGCTCTCAATAATAATGAATGGATTGTTTCAACAGAAAAAAAATCCAAAAATAAAAACTGATTTTAAATTAAATGAATTTAAATCACTCTTTTGTTAATAAATTACTGAATAAATAATTTATTTTTAATGAATAATTTATTATTAAGTAATTGAATACAAGAAATAAATTCAGAAAATTATTTGCAAATAGATTTTAAATGAGATATAATTGAGAATACATTTGAATGATTTGATTGCATCAAATGTACAAACTTTTAACCCCTTGTGTCTCGTAATCCATTGACTCTATTGAAAAAATAATTACTTTTTTCAATTATATTTGTTTTTTGTTTATAAATGAATTAAAATCATTGAAATATCATTAGAATAACGAATTTTAACACTTTTTCTTATTTAATATTATTATTAAATTTTGTTTGAAATGAATTTATTTTTAAAATTTTAAATTCAAAACTTATATACTTTGAAATGAAATAAAGTCATTGTTATCATAGTTTTAAATCAATTTTGTTTTTAATTGAGTTAAATATTGAAGGAAAACACAATTAGAGACGGGTTTGGATTGAATGAGGATTCAGTTGTGAAGCACTTTCTGCGATAAAACAAATTCTGTGAAAATGTTTGCAATATTTTTAGAATAATATGGTTGTGAACAGAGAGTCATCGCTTCAGACAAAGCAGAATTTTATTCATAAATACATTTATTTTGAGTGTAATGTTATCGAGTAATTCAATTTGTAATACATTAGTGAACAGTTATAATCAAATTTGGCACTCGTAGAGACCCTTCAACGAGAGGGTCGCACATTCACTACAGCTATTGTAGTCATGTATTCACTACTGATTCTCTGCTTCTGAAGAGTGAGAATCACAATGAAAGAGAGATCACTTGAAAGGATAGTTAGAATTGAAAACATAATAATTATCCAAAACTGTGTTTACGTTTCAAACACAAACATCAAGTTTTCAGACATTTTTCAATAATATTTTCATAAATTTGTGCCAACTTTTCAAATAAATTCATTTCAATTTATTAGTTTTTTTCACTCAAATAAATGAATTTATTTTACTTTCTATATTCTAAACATTCCTTCAAATGATTAAAATCTATGAAATATTAAGTAATAAAACAAATTTTAAAACAAATTTTGCTATTATTTTACAAAATAATCGATAGAAGAGATGATCAAAATATAAGTTCATTAATCTTTTGATAACTTGAGTGAAACGATCGAAGAATTGATTGCATGAATGTATAGATAGACAGGACTGAGGACTGGAGTCTGAAGTTGGAGTTTAATGAAGAATTAGAAGCGATTTACATATATTTGCCATATATTTGCCATAACTTCAAAACGTAAGGCAATATTGTTTACAAACCAACGATTATGTCATTTGAGATTAAATGAGAGACTCTATGAAAGACTCTTTGAAAGTATATTTCACTCTTATCTGATTGATAGGCATCGCAATGGTTAAGACCTGCTGTGAAAGTGTCTTCTCTGGCGTCGACAGGACCGGCCTATAAGTGATACGTTCTATCCCTAAGCCGTCACACAGGTATATCAGTTTAAGTCAGCCCCATACCATCTTTCCCTCCACTTCCCAGTCGTCCATCTTTTTACACAATATATATTTTTTTCGAGAGTTTGAAAAAACATTTTTCTGTTTTAATGATGTATTTCTTGCAAAAGAATAAAGAAATTCTTGGATTAGGTTTTGCCAAATGTTTGCTCAAAAGCCAAAGGAATGTCTCGATTATAGAGTGGTTTCGAATAACAAGTAATTGATTGAAAGCAATATCTCTTTATATTTAAATATTTTAAATGTAGTGAAAATATCGAAAAAGTATTGAATTTATGAATTGTTATTGAATATGAGATCACAGTTCATGTCTGGCCCTCTGTTTCGCCCAAAGCAACAGACAGTCTAACAGTCCAACAATTCTTCTATTATTACTGCAAATCAATTGAGAAAACGGCACCTCTTTTGCGAGTCTTTCACTCTCAGTGGCACATCATTGAGGGCCGGCAGCATAGACAACACCAGCCCGACCAAAGAAAGAAAGAAAGAGAGGAGAGAGAGAGAGAGAGAGAGAGAGAGAGAGAGAGAGAGAGAGAGAGAGAGAGAGCACAAGTATCTCTCAACGACATTTATACGCCCGATTAGTTTCACATAAAGCCATTGTTTGGTTCTATGTTTGTATTGTCACCAAATCCAATGGAGAACCGAATATTCTATACTTTTATGGACTGCCGGTGCCGACTGCCTGTGCCGACTGCCTGTGCCGAACTCCATTTGCCATTCAATCGATCGGTTATCACCCAATGTCTGACAATAAGATTTTTTGGACAATATTTTTATTTTCTTTACAAAGAATAGTGAAGAAAAGATTTAACATTTATATTGAGTTTTATGTCTTTCTTCGAGACTTTGCACTAAAAATATCAATAATTTTTTTATTTCCAAAAAACTAATATTTATTTAAGTTTTCAATTTTTGAATTATTTGTTCAATATTTTAACACTAATTCAATGCAATTCGTGTCCTCTTTTTTATCTCTTCACTCGCTATCAAATAACTATTTATTAATTTTCATTTGATATTTATTTCTTAAAATATAAATCTTTGAGTAAATAAAAATCAAAATAAATAAATAAAAAGAAATGAAATCATTAAAAATGCCTTAAACTTGGAGCTAAATGTTTGTTAATATGCAAATGAAGTGAAAATTCTGTTGAAATTCAAGTTCAATGTTAGTTCTCTTCGATCAAAATGATAATAATTTGTGGAAATAATGTCAAAAAGATGTTGTCTATTGAGTGAAAAGGTCTCTAAATCGTTAGAAATGGCAATAATGGCAATAATGGCTGTAAAGCAATGGTTATAAAAAGTTCTCTTCAGATAAGTATAGATTCACTTTTTCGTCAGCTCTCAGCTCATGACCGGTGAGCTCCTCGTCCTTCTAGTCCTCTGTGTCTGTCAGATAGTAATCTTTTGGTGTCTTTAAAAATAATTATTTGGTCTCAAAAGAAATATTTTCCCTTAGTTTTTGACAAATCAAGATAAGAGGCATTCAGTCCTTCAGCTCAGGGCTCATTCATTTCCATACGACTGAATAACTCTTAAAAACAAAACTTCATTCCTATTTGTCTACCATTCCTTCAAGAGTTTCATCTAATATTAAGTCTGAAAATAAGTTTCAACCATTTCTTCTGCAGCTGTCGGTCATCGTTAATGTCATTAAAGTCTTTCAATTATCTCTTAAATATATTTCAAATCTTTCAAAGTTATACAGAATTTTCAATTGAAATGAATTTGAAAATTATTTAAAATAAATTAAGAATAGATTTGCAAAAGAGTTTTATTTTATTAAATAATATTATTTGAAAGAAAATCTGATTTCATATAGAATTCAGTGCTTTTATAGCCATTTATTATGTATAGAATTGTTGTCTAAAAATATACAAATTTGTATAACTTTATAGAAAAGTCAGTGAATTTAATGTTTATTTATAGTTAACGACTAATAAAATCGTTTTTACGTTTTTTGGGAGTGAAGTAAAAATAAAATTTTAATTGTTATTATGCTTTTAATTTTGTTCATTTGTCTCAGTGGGTGTCAGTCTCTTCATTCATAGCCTCCATGGGTTTGAAGATATATTTACGAAACGAATAGCACTGAAGAGTACAAACAAATATACATTTTTCTCCATCTCTTAACACTGAAGATATATTACTTCTGGAGAGAAATAAATTGAAAAATTGTCAAAAAATGGTAATCATATGAAAGTCTGATATCTTTTAGCGTATTATCAATTCAATTGAGAGAGAAAAACAATAAAATAATTTTCATTTTAAATCATTATTTTATTCATAAAAAATCTAAAATCTAATAAATAAAACATTAATTGTTGTTAACGTTTTTGTTATTTTAAGCGATAAATCATTTTATTTAAACTAAATGACAATTTTTAAAGAATTAATTTTAAAAACATTTGATTGAAAATGATTTTTAAAAAAGTTATAAAATAATGTTAATGTAATATACTATTGGACAGAGAGTAAGAGACACTCAATTTGATTGATTAACAGGAATTTTGTGTGAATTTTTAAATATATATATTTTTCGATCTTTTCATTTGGTATGAGTTTTCAAACTAATTAAATGTGTAATAAAATATCAAATTTATTTGATTTTCATTTTGTTTTTCAAACTCTTTTATGGTTTTTAAACAAAAATCATTTTCGACTTAAATTTTTATTAATGAATGAATCAAATGATTGATTAATTGTTATATTTTCTCGATTTTGATTTGTATTATAAAAAAGTTTATTTTTATTAATAATGCTTTCAATGAAATTTATAATAAATATTTTTATAATAATTTTTACATTAATTCTCATTATTTTCTAAAATTTTTAATTAATTGAAAGCAATTATCGAGAAATTGAAAATAATTTATAAAACATATAATTAATGAATGATATATTAGTGGTATTTAGAAATAATTTATAATAATTACAATTATTTATTAAGTCTTATACTGTAGTAGACAACTAATGAGCAAGGACATTGTGAACATATTGATTGAAATATTGCATAAAATGAAACATTAATTGAAGAGAAAGTGTCTGAAATTTGTTTAGATTTTATCAACAAATAAATCTATATATAAAAGAGTCTTGGTCAATGTCATACAGTATTATAAGCTCATATTATAAGATTATTTGATAGCATTGTCTATAAGTTTGAGATTTAAAGAAAATCTCAATATTTATTGAAAACAAAAAGAGTAAAAATTGAGAAAATTTCTGATTTTAAACTAATAGAGAGTCTAAAAAAGTATTATTTTCTGTGAATATTATTCACAACATTTTTAACAATTTTTATATAGAGATCACATTAGATGTGAAAAAACAATACAAAGCGAAAAATCGATCAAAATTAGTGGCGGAAGTCTTGAGACGTTGTGATAATTGATAGAAACAATGTTTTGACAGAAATGTAAGTAAATCTCAATAATGGTTTCAAGTGAAGAATATATCGTTTATTAGCAAATATTTGGCAAAAACTCAAAGACAAACACAAATAAAAAACTAGTAATCGATTCGATGATGAAAAATAAGTGATGCAAATCTGGTTCCGCCACTGTATGTGATCTCTTGAGGACAACAAAGAGTAGAAACCATTTGCAATATATTATATAGGATTACATTACAGAGAGAGCAGAGAATCATTAATATTAGAGGAAAGGTTGGAAGTGGTGTATAAGAGTAGACCTCACACAACAACATTTATATAAAATAGCTTCAGCTCCCGCAGCCAATGCTAAAACAAACAGCCCGCCCCTATACCAGAGCGCGCGTGGCATCTCAGACACTAACAAGATATTCATACTATCGGCGCTGAAGAGATATTTTCTCTCAAAGCTCTTTATATAAAACATTTGCCATTCGTATTGCAATCCATAGCCAGTGCTGCACATGAAGACAGTGTAGAGAGAGTGAGGACTAAGAGACTAAGAGACTGCTCAGTCACTAATTTGGTCTCTGCTCTGACAAAAAATAGCTCAACTGTTCCCGAGTACTGCCTTTGATATATATATATGTGTGAAAACGCTATAGATTTCAAACGCAACTATAGATTCAAGAATTCATATGAGATGTGAATACAATTGAAGTGAAACTTATTTTTCGACATCTTTTTCGACATTGAATTCATTAACAAAAATAGTGATTGCAATAACTTTTGGAAGAAGTGATACTTTATTATCGATACGACACTAATAATAATTGATTGTCAGAGTTGTGAATATTTTGTGTGAATTTATGTGATTTAAGAGTTGTTTAACAATAAAGAAGAAAAATAAAATTTTTTGTTGAAATGCTTGTGCCGCCCGACTCACAGATAGGTGCCGGGGCCACGAAATTGCTCTTTCATATTAATAAATATTGCAATGAAAGGGTTGTCTATCGGTGAGACACAAACCTTTGGTTTTGAATTATTTGTGAATAGTTTAATGAATTTTATTTTTTAATACAAAATAAATCACATGAATATTAAGTCTCGAATTTTGTTGAAATTAATGTTATTTTTTAGAAAGTTTTTCGCTTCAAAGGCTATTATGTGATACAATTGGATAATGATTTGACCTTCACTTTGCTATTCATTCAATTTTTTATGTCTTTACCATTGATTTTATAGTTTTTCGAAAAACAGATTCTTTTAGTTTAACTACTTTTCACTTCCTCTCAGATAAGAGAGAATAAAATTGCAAACAATATTAAAATATAAAATTCTATTGAAATGATTGTGATTTTTCGATAGGAGGGGACAAATTGCCAAAACAATTAGGGATATCACCAAAATAGTGCAGGATGTGCTCAAAGAGGTTGAGGTCCAGGAGCCCAGGTTCATATCCAGTCTCACAGAATGCAACGGACATTATGAAGGTTTGTCTCATATATAAAGTGTTTATTTATTTTTAAAGTTTTGAAACTTCTTTATATTTAACGTCAATTTATTAATCGATTTGTTTATTGAATATTTGTTTTAATCAATTCAATACATCAAATGCTAACTGATTGCCAAACCCAGGGATGTTTTACAAAAACTAATCCAATTTGTGTTTCAAAGTCTTTACTTCAATGTTATCTATCGTTTGTCTACTTTTTTTGTTGTCTAAGAATTTCTGTATTTTTTATAAACAATTAGAAAACCACAAATAATTGTAATTATAATAGCATTCAAATCATGTTAACTGACTATACGGGGAGTGAATGAAAAATAGTTTAAAGGCTTGTATTAAAGGCAAAGCAAACAAAACGTGAGAAACGTTTTCAATCAATCTTTGTATGAGATCTTCAGGACTTCAAACTGTGTTTCCAAAATGTTTTTTCAATATTTGGACTTTCATTAGGAAAACCAAACCATATATTATATTATAGACACTCACTATTCGTACAATACATGTGAATATCGTTTACTATAGTATTATATGCTTTGAAATGAGAATATATTCGTAATACAAGTGTTTAATTGTGATGCTCTGGGTCTTCATTGAGCAAAACATTCAATATGAGAACAAAAGTTGTAAATTGAATAAAATTTGTATTTCGATTGTCTTAGACATAGATCACAAATATTATTATAAATGACAATCACTTTTAAATGCATTTGATTTCAAAACAAATAAAATATTATTAAATAAAAGCAAATCTATTGTTAAAAGTATTTATGAGACTATAAATAAGAAAATAAATGAGATTATAAATGTCAAACTGATTGCCATTATCTGATTAGGGCTGGAAGTGATATCGCCCACAGAATTTGAGGTTGTTTTATACCTGAACCAAATGGGAGTTTTCAATTTCGTTGATGACGGCTCTCTCCCGGGATGTGCTGTCTTAAAGGTATGCAAATATGAATAACATATATTTAAAGTTATTTTCATAAAAACTTCAATACTAATGATATCCGACTCATCGCACAGTTATCCGATGGCCGAAAACGATCCATGTCTTTGTGGGTTGAGTTCATAACAGCGTCGGGTTATTTGAGTGCTCGCAAAATACGGTCGAGATTTCAAACACTAGTGAGTAAATAGTCGTTCATTTGTCTCAACATTATATCAAACACTTTGAACAAATAGTTTATTTAATGGTTAAATCACTTCAACGCCCAATCATTAGTTCAATTCAAATCTCATAAACTATTTCTAAACGCTATTATTATAACTAAATTGTTTTCACTGCAATTAACATGAAGTGGTGTTCCCCTGCCCTTTCAGGTGGCCCAGGCATGTGATAAAAGCAATTACCGAGATCTGGTCAAAATGATTCCGGACACCAGTGAAGTGAAGTTGAGAATCAGAGAGAGATATGTGGTTCAGATAACACCTGGTATTTATAAATTGAATTTTCGATTTGTTTCAAATGAAGACAATTTGAATATTAAAATCTCCTATCGGTCTGACAGCCTTTCGATGCAGTGGCCTTTGGCCTCGTTCGGCTGCGCACTGGCCAATGCCGACATGCCCCTGGCCACCCCCTAACATTGTTGCCGAAGTCAAAGCCGAGGGATTCGATCTTCTGAGCAAAGAATGTGTTTCTCTTCAGGTCTGCAATACATATACAAATTAAGTGAACTTTTGTAAAATTTTTTTATCAATTTCAGGGCAAACAGAGCTCTATGGAAGGGGATGCCTGGGTCCTCAGCTTCCTTGAGGCAGAGAATAGATTATTACAGGTATTGATTGAATATATATTTTGATCCCTCTCTGAAACTACTGATGAATGCATTTGAAGAGCCATTGATAGCAGTATTGTATTGCCTGTCCTTTAGGGCGGATGTCGTAAAAAATGTCTTTCAATACTGAAAACACTACGCGATCGTCACTTAGATCTGCCGGGACTTCCTATAAATGCCTATCATTTGAAAACATTGTTATTATATGAGTGCGAAAAGCACCCTCGAGAGTGTGAATGGGACGAGGTCTGTTTGGGTGATCGCATCAATGGTATACTTCTTCAGCTCATATCATGCCTACAGTGTCGTCGATGTCCGCACTATTTTCTCCCTAATCTAGACTTATTTAGGGGGAAGTCTCACAGGTTAGACAATTTTGACCCAATGTTATATTATTTACTATTTTTCGAGAATGAAAAACAAAACTAAATATTGCTATAAATATTATTCATATAACACCTGCCTTTCATCCCATGCTATCCCACATGGCATACAAAAGCGCATTCATTGCATTTGTGGCAGAATTTGTGAAACATTTGATTTACTTTTTATTTCATACTTAAACTCGTTATCTATAACTGCATGAAATGCTAACATTTATATACACTATAGTGAATACACGCAGAGATATGTGTTTTTAATAAGTTTTAAATATTAATACATTATATTTATATACAAATATTGTCTATACTTTCCTTAGTTTACGATTTATAACAATTCTGTTATTTTGTAAAAATGCTATAAATATTGATATCAAACAAATTCACTTAACATTAGTTTTAATATTAATTTTAAAAATTATATGATTTATAGTTCCCTCGAAAACGCAGCTAAGATGACCTGGAGGTTGACCCGAGAATTGTTAACAAATTCAAAATCATTTGATAAGCTGTAATATTGTCAACCAATTCGACACAAACACAACAACAAGTTTTTATATGATTTAGATCTCGTTTTATCGAAATATATTTGCATTACTGTATTGTGTGATCTTTTTTCCATTATTTGTAAATCTTTTGCATTTTATATGAAAAACGACAAACAATTTGTTTTGAAGTGAAGTTCCAGTGAAAAGACTGAACTCATTCTGAAGTGAATGTAATGTTTGTATTGAATATACGGATCTTCGATATGAGCCTTCACTCACGATTATGTAAAACTATTTGGGGAAAGGGAGGGAATCAACAAAAATTTCCAATAAGTTTTGCAGTGATTTTAAGAGCTGTCAAAACAAAATATTTGATAGTTTACTAAAGAAATAAAAAGTCACAAAAAATACTTCATCAGAAGATATCCTTTTAGTATAGTTGAAGCCAAACGAGTCTAATGTTTATGTGAGAAAAGCAGTAGTCATTTGAAAGCAAAAACTTGTGTTTATATCTCTGTTTAGCCCCTAATATAAAACAATTACTTTCTCACTATTATATGTATAGCCCGAAGGCCACAATAATTCTTTGATTTTGTTAACAACTTCTCATTTCATATTATTATTTATAATATTGAGATCGAAATAAGACAAAAATATTGTAAAGCTTTCAATGGTTTAGTATTTAATATATATTTTACAAAATAATAATAATTTTTGAATCTCTGGTTATATAATGTTTTTTATGTTAAAGTTATTTCTAATGCTTTTCTTATTTATTACATATTTTTTGTAGTATTTATTTGTAGGCAATTCTAATTGAATGCATTCATTAATTTTTGTATAAATAATAATAAAAATCAAAACTATTAATAAATATTGAGTTCAATGTATAACATATTCTACTATAAAATATTCATTTCTTAAAAACTTGTGCAAAAAAGAAATACTAAACGATTAGATATGATGTTTAGCAGCACTGATAGGGGTCTTGACTTTTGGATGAGTTATGAGAATAGGCAGACGAAAAAATGCTATTAGTCTTGTGTTTTATTACTAAAAATAATCGAAACGGCACTCGAAAATAGGTAGGCCTGACCAACAGCTCATAGCCTAAAGATAGGGAACCACTATTAGCTCAGGCAAAGTCATGGGCTTAAGAATGCACTGCAAACGCCTATTCCATACAACAAATATGGTATGAGTTCTTTGAATTTTTCAAGATTTTTCCCTTTTTTGCTATTCTTTCGTCTCTTCTAATCATCTAATGTTCAAAAAGTGGGGTTCGTTTCGATCGAAAAAATGATGGTTTAATATATTAGATATGCAATCGTTGCGCATAAGTACTCTTTCTTTCTCTCTCTCTCTCTCTCTCTCTCTCTCTCTCTCTCTCTCTCTCTCTCTCCTCCCTTTCCTCCCTATTAATATGCAAATACATTTGATCGACACTAATATAAAACATAATAAAGTGCTTGTATTTCAACAAAAGAATACTCGACTTCACTTTGAACTACACATAACTTATAACTTATTCCCAATTTATATATAATCGGCTTTTCAGTCATTTCTCATAAATTCTCTCTTTTTATGCCGTCTTTTTTGTCGTTTACCGCACTTTAATGACGGGATTTTTGCCAATACTTACAAACACTCGACATTTGGCTCTGTTTTCGGATTTGTTTTCAAATAACTCAAGTCTTAACCCAATGAACATAACGTTATCGCAAACACCAATAGATGACAAACGAATGCATTTAAAGAAAAATATATAAATTTTAATTATTTTGTTTTCTTATAGCGAATGTTTCACTTGAGATAACATAAGAGTGCAGATTAGGCACTGTATGCATACTTGTGCATCAATTGCACTGATATTTGTTCTCGAGCTCATTGTTGGGCTATAAATATGTTTACTCTAATCATTGATTAGCTCTCCATTAGTGCTGCGAATATTCAATACTATTATATAAGAGAACAAATCGATTGAAATTGCATTGAAAAAAGTGTGTGAAATATATTATATAAACTTTTGTCTATTTGTGTTCAGCTGTAATAAAGAGCCAAAGCATAGGTTAAGCGATTATTTTGTAGAGCACGCAATCGTAGGGTCGGGTGTGGCTCATGTCTAACAGTGGCAACGGTAGGAGAAGAGGAAGACTCGAGTCATAACTTCTATGTATAGATCAATAATATATTGATTTGTGTTCAGTCATACACTCTTCCACTCTTTTTGACCGATCCATGGGTTAGCAAAGGCCTCGATTTGGCTGTTGGCTGCCTGTGCTCTATGGCATAATGCGGCATTGAATGGCAGGTGGCCTGACATGAAGGCACCCTTGTATTGAACAGTACGGATGTGTGCACTTCATTATAAAATGGATTAATGCGTGCATTCAATACAAAACAACACATCGATTGCTCTCAAAGTTTCCCAACAATTATTGCATTATATAATCACAAAAGGCTTCCAATAATACAGAAAAATCGTCAAAACCTTTCTGAATGAATGGATTTGTTAGCCATTTATTTCACATTTGATTTGTTGTTTTCATGTTTTAAATGAATGAAAAATCAAAATTCTTTACGATATATACCATTCACTTCTCAATGAAGTGAACTTGAAATTTGAATAATCATTAAAGAGTTTGTGTATTATTTTGTATCGAAAGTCATTGAAGACTGAAATCGAGATTCAATGCAAAGATTAAAAGCTTATAATGAATATAATGTTTGATTTCGTGCAAAAGCATTATTTTATATAAGTTTTTCGGATTATTTGTTTCATTCGAGTCATTCATCTTCGAGTGAACGCAATGTAATCATAGGAGTGTGTGATAGTATAGGGCATAATGTGGTGTCTGTGCTGTCTGTGCTGTTAGAGCAAAGTTTGGTTAGTTTTAGTAGTGTTTGGTTCATATATCTCTAGATTAGAAAAAGCTCAAACTTTATGGACCAGTGCTCACGTGCAGCACATTTTCCAAATGCATCGTATGATTTGATGAGGTCTAGTAGTCGTCCAAAACAGCACTCAATGATTCAGGTAGTCATCCAGACCTACCCGTCCACAGGGAATATTCATCTGAACGGCTACTAAAACATTGGTAATCATTGGCTCTTATCCTACACTCACATCAAAATTTGATCGAAAATTAAAGCTCTGGTGAACGCACTGGTAGTATAGCACTGGCGGTGTTAGTGATGCAAAACATGAACGCATAAAAAATATCAATATTTATATAAATAATATGAAAAACAAAATCATATTATTATATAAAATAATAGCAGTTTTGTATGACTTGAGAAACGATATTACACTCATTGGAGTCATTAAAAAGTTTATGAATTAAGACCAATGGGTCGGTTGAGGTCAGTAGGGGTCAGACGTCACTCAGATTCTAGTATTACTTCAATGATAACTATGTGAACCAAATATTCAGTGAAGGGGTCAATGAGAGGTCAGGTATGAAAGTATATATCATGTCATAGAGTAAGACCTCCCGATGTGCGGTAAGAAACGGTTGTGATGATAACGAAACCCGATCCAGGGCTGGACTGGACCACCTCTGAGTCTGTGCCCAAACAATGAATTTTTGAGTGCCTCTCATCATAAGGCTGTACAACAGATATCTCTTACTGTAGCCCTGATAGCATTCATACCTCCAATACCTCCTCGAAAGTATTCATTAATTGATATTCTTGTGGATGTGATTCATGTGAACCACACCTCAACACTTAATTATAGTCTAAACTCTGGTCTCCCTCTCTGTGAGCCCCGTATGGCTGTTATGTAAACATATAAACATATAATTTACTAAAACCAACAAAAACCAAAACCTGTTATCAAACACTCACTTGAAGTCAATACCAGTGCAGTACCACTGATGCGATACTCCAATGTAGTACTAGTGCTGCACTGATAGCCAAAAGGGGGTCATTAGACTTGAAAACAAGTTCATTCATTTGGTTTTACAATAGTTCTCACTATTGATTGCAATAGTGAACAACACATCCAATGCAAGTCTTGAGCCACTGTTCATCTAATTGTGATTCATAGCAGTAGTACTGAAGTACTGATCACTCGATTGGCTCTCATTTGTTAACCGCTTCTGTTTTTTGAAGAGCCATTGATTACGAGATTGTTATCTTTAGAGAGCATTTCGTGTCATTTATGCCTTTAATCACATATTCTTCAAACAAAATCTCCATTAATCACAACATTAGTTAAAAGATTTGTTTTTATGTAAAATTAATTATTTTCAAAACACAACAAATTAACTAAAATTCAATTTTATTTCGTTATTGAATTTAAATCTCAAAACCTTTGACCTAATCTTTGAGATAATTTGATTTCGATTCTTGAATAGAATATTCTGATGGAAATGGATATCAATTATAAACGTTATATAATTATTCATTTGATTAATAAAAGTTTTGAATAATAATGAAAATTATGTGCAATTCATGAGAAACTAATTATAACTCTTTTTGTATTCATATAACGAATGATAAAATAAATTCAATTTTTCTCCAAATTTTTGACTCAATATTAATGTTCTAAATATTAAACACAAAAACTATCACAAAATGACTGAATTATTAACGAAAATTCGTATAAATAAAAAACATTTTTCATTGAATATTTCAAAAACCAATATTTTTAATAAATATTATGAAATATTATACAGTGTTTGCAAATGAAGACAATTTTGTTTCATAAATCTCTCTCTTTTTGTGTACTATTAATCAAAAAGTGTTATCAAATTTGAAGATCTCATCGTTTGATTAATTGCTTCATAACTTGAATTCAACTTTTTTTGTACTTTATTTAGAGAAACGTTTGGCTCAAAAAAATCATTAATTTAACGAAGTATTCAAATCGAGGCAAAAATTAACTTAAATTTGGCATAAATTTCAACAAATATTAATTTTTTGCCAAAAATTTCATAAAAGAAATTAAATCTTATAAACGACGAGATCTTAAGATCTGTTTAACAATTCTCTCCTTTTTGTGGGCATGTCTTATGTCGACTTTCCCAATCCTCTTCCTGTCCACTCTTCTCCGAATCGGAGACAATCTCTCATTCTTCAGATCCTCTAAAACGTTGGAATCGATTAAACAGACAAACTTCAAGTAATTCAAGTCATCCACCAATAGATGGTCTCTTTGAATGCAATCCAAGAATTGATTGAAATTCCAGTTATTTTTGACGACAATTATCTCTAATGCTTTTATGACATAAACCTGTTCTTTGATATCCATGTATTTCAGCAGACATTTAATGACATCAATTGAATTGCAATCCAAGAAGTTCTCGGATGTGATGATGTCTTTGGCATATCTTTTGACAAACTTTTCAATAAAAATCAAATAGTTTTGTCTTTTGCTGTAAAACAACGCAAATGTGAGGACATCGACGACGTTGTCCACAGACATCAACCCAATTATCTTACACCCAATGAGACGACATAACCATCTCATCTGATAATAATCAGCACATCTGAAGACATCCACCACAAAGGAAAGGCTATTGTCTGGCCAGTCGTCTGGCTTGAGGTCTCCGTAATAGCAGTACTTGAAGACAGTCTTAATCACAACGACATTCGTGTCCATCAATTCAATCACTTTGTCTTTGGATTCTTTGAAGTGTTTGAAAAACATTGTTTTGAAGACATCACTCTTTGCTGACAATACAAACTTATGGCCAAACAGTGTCTGTCCGTCCACTATGAATGTGATGTCACTGTCTTTGGGCGACAAATAGTATGATTGGATGAGATATCCCGTGATATAGGTCTTCGTGTAAGACATGGTCATAGCCATAGCCATAGCCATAGACTGGACATCAATTGTGTTGAAACCAATGCTTTCGTTGACTTTCAAACCAAATGACAAACACTTGTAATGTATTTAACGCTCATTTCTGTCAAAACTATTCAAACAAAATGTTTTTCTTTCGACAAATCGATAATAAATTACTATTAATTACATAGTATTCACTCATTATATTCAGAGACACTTTAATTAATAATCGGAACCACTTTAAAAGGGATTAAAGTTTAATAAATATAACAAATAAAGTGCAGTAAATATAATGATAACGGTTTCCACTGATTCAGGGGCAGAAACTATGGCTCAGGGGTTAAGAGTCTTAAGACATTAAAGTGAAAAAGAGACTCATTTTTATGAATGAGACACCGATTGAGTGATAAATAGGTTTTTGATTTTATTGTTCAAATTCATTGAATAATTCAATTGGAGTTAAGTTTAAAATATTATCAAATAATATGTTTTGTTTGAGTTTGGCCTAAGTCTCAAATCAGAGGGAAATTCAAAATTAATAATTCAATTCATTTGCCTTCAATTTGTTAAAATCTTTCGAGTAATTTATTTTTAATTCCTCCCCCTGTTCTCCACCCTGCACACCACCTTGTACCTTTAAAGAACTGCTTTTGAATTTTTAAATGAATTTTCAACAAAATATTTGTGAAAAGCTATGAAAAACTCGACAAAACTTTGTATAAACTCTATTAATATTAACATTTGATGCCATTTATGTTGTAATTGAATGAGATTCAAAGCACTGATAATCTATTCGTTGTTGAAGTTATTTATTGTTTTTACTCAAAAGCAAACAATAATTATGTAAATCATTGTTGAATTAAAATTTTAAATCAATTTAGTTATGATTTATTGAATGTTTTTTGTATGGCTTAACAAAAGAGGAAATGAATTGTTATTGAATTTTTAAGCAATTATTTATTGTTAGTTAACTAACTGTAAGGATGGCCTATCTCATCAGCCCCACCCCCATCACACCCCCACACCCAAACATTTAAGTTGACTTCAGTTAAAACTTCAGATTTCTTGCAAATTGATTATCAAAACAATTCATTGAATAAAGATTTGCGAAAAGATTTAAATTATAAAATACAATAAGACTGCCATTGATTACAATGAATGCACATATACCGGTAAAGTGATCAAGGTGATGATATACTTTATCTGAAGTTATGAGAATTACATAAAATAATTACAAACCGAAGTATTGATCAATTTTAATGAATATCACATTTAATAATTGAAATTCAAATCATTAAAAGTCAAACATTAATACTATTAGACTTTCTTCATGTCTGTAACGAATATATCAATATTTTGATGAATTGAAGAGAAAAATAATTTTGAAATAATTTTTATCTAAAGTTAATTAAATATCTCAATAATGATTGAAAAACAGGAAAATATCAATCATTTTGGTTTTGAAAGAAATAAATGATTTGAATATGAAATGAAATCATAAATGAATTGAAGAAAAGTGAAGTAAAAGCCATTTATTGCTATTATTTATTCATATTATTAATTGCCAACAAAACTAAAGAACTTTAAAATCAATAAACCATTGATTGATAACAAATTAGTTGTCATTAGTTTTGCTTTAAATACAGGTTTGCTCTTAAATAACAGTCAATACATTAGTCAAACACTAATTAAACTAAAACTAAAACAATAAAATTCAAATAAATAGTAAATCTAGAATTCATTTTTATACTCCCTGTCCTCCCTGTCCTTCACTATATTCTCATTACTACTCACAAAGTGATTGGTTTTCCTATTAAATGAACATCAAATACAGTATATTACTATCTAATGATAGCCATGCTATGAGGACAGGCATATCCTCTATGTTCACAGATTTGAACATTTTATAAAATTCAACACAAATTGAACACAAATTTTATTATAAAGTCATATAATATACAAAATTAGAAATAAAGACATTGAAATACATGAGGATTAGAGTCAAACTATTAGGTCATCCCATATATAGACTCATATAATATTAATATAATTTAATTGAAATGTATTTTAAAATTAAAACAAAAATCAAAGCATAATATATTTGCTCAAATGATATGATATGTTATATAATAAATATCAAAAAGTTATCAAAAAATGTAATCAATTTTTGGAAATAATGTTTAAAATTGTTTTCATTTATAATTGAATTCAATGTAAAAATGAATTAATAGACAATAAATGCCTAAAAGTTGCCACAAATGATCTTCTTTTCACGCCTTCACCTTATTTTGAAATAAAAATTTCAATTAAAGGGACATATAGTGGACAGTCATATTTGATACCTTATAGCACTTCTTTTTGCACTGTCGATCGCATTCAAAGTCCAATGAAATTAAGCCATACTTTTTGCAACGTCTGCTTTTGAGACACTTGTCCACACATGCCATCTCGAAGACGGCCTCCGATGGGTCTATTGATGCCATTATTATCAGTGAAGACAAACATAACATCAATAATATTAAACGCGAATCCATTTGTGTTTAAAACTTTGGCAAAAAATATGAACCAAATATTGAATGCAAAAACGTTTGCTCTGAGGACTGGCTATTATTTTGTGCCAAAAACTTTGCCTCAAAACTAATGTTACCCTCAATTCCAGTCGATTTAATCGACATTTGATTAGAAGCCCTCAACTCGAAAACCAGTCTTCACTCGACTATAAATTATTTATTTAATTAGATTTCAAGTATTTTAACAAATAATAGACACTTAACTTAAATGCATTGAAACTACAATTATATGAAGACTTTGAAAATATTAACCAAATATTAATTATTTTTTATTAAATATCTAATATTAAATTATTTAGTGTTAAAGTTAACTAAAGGTTGGGTCAAAATATGCCATCACTTGTATTATATCAATGAAATAATGAATGAAATGTTAGACTCAATGTTAAAGGCCTGCAATTCTTGTCCTCCAACAGAATATAACAATATATTACTGAATAATACAAATGAATATCAAATGTAATTATTCTTAAAATAACTATTTTGTGATATTTAATAAAAATCTATAATTGAGTCAAAGATCACATTTTTGATCAATTTTGACTATTAATAGCTATTTTCATATACAGTAAACCCCCTGAAGTGCTTATAAAGGTTTTGAAGTCTAATAGTAATATCACTTCAAATGTAAACAATGTTTTGAAAGCAAAGATAATTTTGATATAAACTCACAATTAATCAAATCATTTGAATTCAAATCTATTGAATTGAAAATAATTTTTATTAAAAGCAAACAAATAATTAGTTTTTCATTTTTATTGACAACAAATTATTAAAAGACTTGACATAAGGCTTATTATTGCAGTAAAAACTTATTACGAATTAATTAAAGAATTATTTTTTAGTGAAAACATTACAAACATTTCAAACATTTTGTAAATTTAATAAACGTTTTCAAAATAATTATGGATTATTTGATTAATTAAATCTCATTTCAGAATAAAGTTATTATCAAAACATAAATCATTTGTTTTTGCTATTCATCAAAATTAGTGATAGTTTTGTAAATTCAATAATAATCAAAGAATAGGTTTATCTAAAATATGACATCAAATCTCAATTATAATGAAATTCAATGAAATTTTTTGATTCTTTTAACACAAATTTAAAACATTTGTTTTACACTTAAACGAGAAATACATGTATTATTTGATTAAATAAATGATTAAAATATTATGTTTATTACAATAGAAACAATTGAGCGCTTAATCAAAATATATGTCATTAATGATAACTTTAAATAATTTATATGAAATGACTTACAATTGCTTTTCTGTTGACTTGAAGTTTAGGTATAAATGCTTTAAATTAAAACAATTTTTGGTTAAAAATAAGTGATTTTTCATTAAAAATAAGAATTAATTTTCATATAAAATACGAGAAATGAGTTTGAATGTCAGTATTGAGAACTAAAGGCGAAATCAAAGGCGAAATTAAAGGCACATTAATTACAGTAATTATAATTATGATAATTTTATCACATTTTGACTCAAATTATATGATTTTAAAGACAATTAATTCTCATTTGTTTGACTCTAAACACAATTGCAATAATAATTACAAATATCATTCCATTCACTCAATGACTAGTTTTCGTTCACTGATCTAAACCGTGGACTTGAAGTAAGGGTACATTTCGTTATAATTATATTTACAAACATTGGACTAATTTTTGTTATTTTTCACACATTTGTTAACACAATAAATAATAGCGAAAACAACACACGATTGAAGACTTGATTACAATGTTATGTCAATCGATGTAATGTTTAGTACATGTCTTGAGATATCAATCTGTGATTCAATTGAAATAAATATCAATTTTGAGAAAAGATTACGTTATAATGAGATGACAGACCCGACAGTCCTAATGCCTGTTCCGTCATTCTGATGCACAGCCTTTCCGTCTCATACAAATGATTCAATTCATTGTCCAAACCATTCAAATGCTTTTGAGGCTGTGATATATGTCCTCGAGTATTGACGGCCGCAAACTTCGTTCGGCTTTTTGTCCACAAATTCTGTTTTTAATTATAAGTTATTATAAATTTTTATCAAATTTTAAGTTTTAAAAATTATTCACATCTTTGAAACTATGATACAATTGATTGTTTCGGTGCATTGGAACTGATTTTGGAACTGATTCAATATATGGCAAAACAGAAGAATGAATGGAAAGACTGGAACTCATGGCAGAAAAGTGTCTATCGATTAGAAGTGAATAATTGGACGAATCCATTGAATCAAATTTCTTGACATCAAATCCTTCCGAATTGAATGACGAAGACTTTGAGTCCAATGTCTGATAAAATTGTCTGAAAAAAAGATATTCGAATAAAATATTCAATAATTTAATGAAATGTGGTTTAAATGATTTGACGAACGGATGTCTTAACAGTTGAAAGGGTTTCACTTCTTGTAGGACTTGCTTCCAATGAATCAAACGAGTCTTTTGTGACCAATTGAATGACTATTTGAACGAAAAATGTCTTAAAATCAAAATTAATGTCAAATTAAATCAATTTTTACAGAATTTGAGAGACATTTGTCGACACAATTCGTGAACAAAACAATTAAGTCTTTTTCAGATCTTTCGACCAAAATATCAAACACTGAATCAATTGAAAGAAAATGTTTTTTATAATAAAATTCAATAATAATCAGTCATTCAATGACAAGACCTTTGCCTAAGAGTTGAGTAATAATTTCTGGTAAGTCTTCATCAGACAAATGGTGGCAACTATTTGTGTAACCATTTGTTTGTGAATCGATATTAAGATGAGATTCAATACAATCGTATGGTTTGAATGGAGTCATGAGAACAGAGTCCACTTCGGACAACGTCTGGACAACAGATCCGATGCCTTCTTCGATGAGTCCATTCTCCAGACGTTTCAGTTGTTTTGGTCTGAGTTTAAGGTTTGAAATACAATTAATGAGTTTATTTCGCGCCCCTTTCGTCACATTCTTCGCTATCAGCTGTTCATCGGTTGTGGTCAACAGTTGTTCATATGTGAGACCAGAGAACAGATGAGAGTATTTATGAAGTCTTAGATCTAATTGAATAACATTAGTATGGATTGGAGTGAATGAATGTCCTGTTCCCCACCTTTGAGCCATTTGGGCACGTCTTTCATCCCTGCGCTCAAGAAGTTATCGCTGCTATCGCTGTTGTCCACCAATTGATCCATTGATTGATCCAATGATTGGTTCAAATAATATAATTCATATCGTCTTTAATGAAAATTTTATTCATATTTACAAAAATCTCAAATAAAATATTATTTATAATAAAAAAATTATTGAATTAGTGATAAATTGAGATAAATATTGATTTAATTGAATTCAAATAATTTAATTAAAATTATATTTTCATGAATTGACTGCCATTTTAGACATATTTATTGTCACGTTATATATGAATGAAAGGGTTTTTGTTTTGTTTTCATTTGTCGTTAAATGACTTTAATGTAAATAACATTCAAATCGTTTGCAAATTATGTCTGTTTTAAGGCATCTCTCAATTGGTAAATGATTTTCAGTTTTTTATCTTATTTTAAATCTTCATTGAATTGATTGCAGTCAAGAGTTTGCAATCGATGTCCAAATTGGGACACCATTTGAGCACCACATCCGTTGTCTTCGGCGGTGAATATAAACAGATGGGAAAAATAGATTCAATGGAGTGGAAGGACATAACCGACCGATCCATGAATAGTATACTCATGAGCGAAATGGCCAGAGGTATGGGAGTGGCGTTGGGACAGATATTCAAAGAGCCGGCAACTATTAACTACCCCTTCGAGAAGGGGCCAATCAGTCCCCGATTCAGGGGTGAACACGCGTTGAGACGATACCCCTCAGGGGAGGAACGATGTATTGCATGCAAACTCTGTGAAGCCATATGTCCGGCACAGGCTATCACTATAGAGGCCGAGGAAAGGGCTGATGGGAGTCGACGTACGACCCGCTATGACATCGATATGACTAAATGCATATACTGTGGCTTCTGTCAAGAGGCCTGTCCTGTCGACGCCATCGTCGAGGGCCCCAACTTTGAGTACTCGACCGAAACTCACGAAGAATTGCTTTACAACAAAGAAAAGCTGTTAAACAATGGCGACAAATGGGAGGCAGAGATCGCGGCCAACTTAGAGGCCGACCATCTCTACCGTTAGTCAGTCTTCAAGACATTGTTTTTAGTAATCATTTGTTGATTAGAAATGAATTGAAATAACAATAAAAACTCATTTCAAGAGCTCTTTAAATATCTTTTAATTTAAATAAATATTTTGGTCATTGAGAAGTGCGTTCAAAGGGCTGGCAGTTTTGCTTATGTATTAGATCTATGCTATAAGTGCAGCTCAGACTATGCAGACTATGGAAGAGTTTGGGTGGAAAGGGGCTCACAATCATAAACTTTTTATATAACACATTTGATATAAACTTTTCTCTAATTATAAGTTATTATTAAAACCTAATAATAATTAAAAACAACTAAATGTCTAAAAACATAATTCTCGGGTCCTCTACCGCGGCCTTGACTTTCCTGAGGAAAGTGACCGCTTCTCTGCCATCGACGAGTCTGTGGTCATATGTGAGGCACACGTACATCATTGGCCTCACCTCTACCTGTCATTCAAATAAAAGCGAAACAAAATATTAATCAAATGTTTGAATAATAGACTTATTTTGACTTAAGTTTTGCGATTGAAATATAAATCGTTTGAAACAATAATAAAGTTTTTGCCAAAAGTCACGAAATATTACAAATAAAGCCTTAATTTTCTCATATATTTGCTATTAATCATTAAAAATGAGAACAAAAATAATGTTATTTTAAATTTGATTTCAATAATAATCAAAATTATGTCTCAAAACAAGAGATAATAATTCATAGATATTAAGTGTTTTGACAAAAGTTTTCATTTGATTACCTTATGATTGATAACAACCGGTCTTTCAAAGATACCATGCATTCCCAAAATGGCGGATTGCGGGGGGTTTATGATAGGGGTGCCGAACATTGAGCCAAACACACCTCCATTGCTAATTGTGAACGTTCCCCCATCCATGTCCTCGATGGCCAAAGAACCGCTTCGAGCCTTAAAACATACCCAAACCATAAGAAACATAACCTAAGAATATGACATCCCATCCCATCCCATACATACCTTTTCTCCCATAGCGTTGATATTCTTCTCGATGTCCGCGAAGTTCATACTCTCAACATTTCTAATGACGGGCACAACCAGTCCTTTAGGTGTGGCCACAGCGACACTGATGTCTACATAATCTCGATATACTATCTCTGATTCATCGATGACGGCGTTGACCACCGGCTGATCCATCAATGCATAGGCGGACGCCTTAACGAATGCGGACATAAAACCCAATTTCATGTTATGTTTCTTTTGAAAGACGTCTTTATATGTGTTTCGCATTTCAATGGCATTACTGATGAAAAGAAGACATCATTTGAATGGAAGACAAAATGGTTTTGAAGTGAAGTCAAACCTCATATCAATTTCGTTGAAAGTGGTGAGCATTGCATATGTGTTTTGGGCGTCTTTGAGTCTTTGAGCGATTCTGAGTCTCATTCGATTCATTTTAACTCTGTTTTCTTTTCTCATTCCACTCATTACTCCAGATTCAAACACAGGTGCCATTGGCTTAACATTTTCTATGGGTGTTGTAGATAATGGGGCTGAAGGTCTTGGAGGTGGTGGTGGTGTTTGAGACAGTGTGGGCTGTGGTGATGGTGTCGGCGTTGACGACGGATCTTTCGGTGCACTTTCTTGAGCGGGTTTAGATGCTTTTTTCGACCCATCCCCGGCACCTACACGTACTTTAAGAATAGCCTTTCCTGGCTGCACTGTCGACCCGTCCTCTACCAGCAATTCTTCGATAACACCGGCCACTGGAGAATGGATTGGAACCGATGTCTTGTTTATGAAAATTCAAGAAAGTTTTAGTAAAATATTTTCTAAAAATATTAGCTTTTGTTGAATAGTATTATAATTAAAAACAAAATTTTATACCAAAAAGAAATGAGAAATTCTTTTGCAAAATAATATTGGCTTTAATTGAGTTTTGATTAAAAGTGTAATAAAAAAAATTAACAAAAATATAGAGTAAAGCAAAATATAATATACTCTTATGTTCTTTGATGTATGAAATAGTGTTTAAGAGTTATGCAAAGCGTATATAAAATCAATAGAAAACCATTTCTTGCCATTCATTTCATAGCATAAGATTAACCAATTCTGTGAAGAATTAATGATAAACACATTATTCGCTTCAGATCTCAATATATTATAGTCTTTACTTTAATTTAGTCATAAGTTTGTATACTATTAGAGTTCAAACATATAAAGCAATAGCAAAATGATTGTGTGATAGAAGAAAGGCTTGTCTTTTGGTCCAAAAATAGGAGCCAATCATAAGCGAAGACATCGAAGAATAAATGAAACAAAAGGCAAAATATTTAATTAGTTAACGATATTGTCTTTCATTTCATTTTTACTTAACTTATCGAATATCTAATGAAAAGAAAACTCTTTAAATAATATCCTATTTCTAATAGAGAGCCAAAACTGATAACAATATTACCCCTTATTTTGTGAATAATTCTCTAAAACTTAATAATGAATGAATGGCTAAATGTATTGTTTTGTTGCGACAAACCATAAAAATGAGAGAATAATTAAAGAATGCATTACTTAAAGCCATTTTCTCATATATAGCAGTAATTCAATGCAAACCATATGAACGGTTTTGTCGCAAATAAATCACTTTTCATTGTCTTAAAAAACATTATCGAAAAAATGTAGAGCCATATAAACGGCACCCGATATGAGAGCTGAAAACTACAGTTAAGGCTTTGAATTATAGATTCTTTTAAAATATAGAGCAAAAGGAGAGGGAGAGAGAGGATGGGAATGGGTTTCATTTAAAAAATTATTACTTAAATAGCTATTAGTTTAGGCAAAGAAATGATCGCACAATACAGTTGAGTATATGATATAATCGCATAATATTTGTATGTATTTGTATTCACGCAATAATAATGATTAACAATTTTGAAAAGATTTTCTTTTGCCACAAAAAAACACTAATTTCTCTTTGACTTAAATAATTATCATTAGTATTACGTCCTCTTTTCGATAATAACTTTCACATTCATTAATAAAAAGTACGTCTATTGGCGGACAACGAGTTCTCATTGTTTGACTGAAACACAATTTTTAACCGCTATTATCATAACATGTCTTTCAGATTCATTTTTTGTACGAATAGTTATACAGAATATATTATATAAAATAAAAACTTAAGTAATATTAATAAGTTATCAACAAAATAGTCAAACAGACAACGACTATAACAGTGGAGATGTATCTGAACTGAAAGATATGTTGCATTTAATGCCGTCTTTTTATTATTATATAATAATTTCATTATTCATTACTCACTTTAACGCTAAAGAAAAGAGTTTTTGAGATAAACATAACATGAGTTCTAATAATATTAAAGAAATAAAGAGTAGTAAATAAGGGGTAATAATAATAATAATAATGCGGTTATGAAAACATACAAAACAAATGAATTTATCATTTATTATGTAAAACAAATGCTCACAAAAATAGTGAAAATGTTTTCGAAATGAATTTCTAATTTAAATTAAGAAATAGTTATATCAAAACGTTATGCAAAACATTATTTCAAAGATAAGCCTAATATTGAGATGCAATGGTCGAGCGCTGAGCACAGGGAGTGATGCCATTGTATGGAAAGATTGTTTGAATCGTTTGATGTTTTATCTCAAATAGGTTTTAATCATTATTTTGTGGTCTGACAGACAGTACAGTATATGGAACTGGAATGTGATTAAAGGCAAGACTCAGAGCCAAGTGAAGGACAGGCATGTTATGCAAAAATTCTAATAAATACTAACATTTGTTAATAATAGCGATGCAAACATTCGCCCAAAACCTAACTATATGTGTAGACCACTGGAGACCAGTTCTCGGTTATGATCTTTGACCGCATTATTACATCTTATGGGACAACAGACAACAGAGCAGACAATTGGGAATCGATGTGAAGCACAAGCAATACATTTAAGACCAAACAATTCAATTATGTCAGTAATGGATAATATCGAGTAATAGACAAATATTGAACAAATATTTCACGTTCTTTGGGCTAACTGTGCGAAAGGCTAAGGCAAGGCGTATTCGGAACAGTAGTATTGTATATAAGTATCAGTAGTTTATAATAAAGAGAAACTGTATGTCACGTCCAGTGCTCTCATAGCAACCCAACAGATCATAAGTAAAAACTCCAAACTTAATTGAAGTGATTCGTGGTCTTCGGGCGCAGGCATAAGAGCACAGTTAGCAGAGAATGACATCAAACACATAATAATGTCTGTAGTGTTGGAAAAGCGCTTTCTTTCTAATGAGATTGTGGTTAAGTTAGGGCTCATAATGACATAAAGGGACGACTGTATGGGTCAGTGCGTCCGAACCACACCCAACCCAGGTATATGCGTGCTTCCCATATTACTTATGAACCACTACTCATATCTGAAGTCAATTCTTACATTTGCAACTCATGTCTCTCTCTATCACTATAGCACTGATAGCACCGTTAGCTCTACTCTGTTGGCAATAAAAAGCAAAACACAGCCAAAAGAGTATTAAAAACAGTTATTAGTTATTCGCGAACTTATTATAACTAAAAGTTCTGTTAATATTGTGGACATTAGACAACATTAGACATATATAATCCATTTGAGGCACAGGTAGAACACTGACAGAGAGCACTGGTAGACGACGTGCTCTCATTCAGCTCACAATTAATGAATATATTATTATTATTATTAAAAATAAGTCAAATGAGAAAAGAGAGAGAATTCATAACTTCATGAACTCTCAGGGGATATGAAAGTGGTTTATGTCCAACACTTTTTATGTCTGAATGGCCGGGCATTGCATGTATGGCCTGTCGTGTAGTTTAAGCGACGCAAAAGTTTTGTCGTGTTTTGAACGAATGCATCAAATTATGTATAATTATATTCAACATTTGATTACATTTTGAGAACTAAAAACACTTTAATTGGTTTTGAGTTTTGTTTTTCTCAATATTTTGCTCAAAAATAACGGAAATGAAAGTTAAATAACAAATAATTTCAACACATTTTATATCAAATACTGTCTAAGAATGGATTCATTTAGGACTCACTTTATCAGTCTCTACTTCGCCGACCACTTCGTCCTCAGCCACGACATCGCCGACAGCTATGTATGGATTCAAAGGCAATATCAATGAGTATTTGATTGTGATTTGCAATCAAAACCTTTATCCCATCGGATGTCCCCTTCGCTGAGCGATTCGGCCAAAGGGGGGACAACCACTACTTTGAGCTCATCGTCTGCATAAACACATCCATTAGTTGACACAAAACAAAACAAAGACATTAGTCATACAAACGATGGAAGATCTATGAAATTGACGGACAGTTTTAGTTGTATTCAAACTATCACTAAATGTCTGAAACAAATGCCGACAAAAAGTATTTCTGAAAATAAAGACAAATCAATAAATGGGTCAAAATTTTGTGATTAATATTCAATACCTATTAAACAGTTGGTGTGAACCGAGTCTCCAAGAGTTCGGTCGACCGTCTGATCCTAACACCGGTGAAGACATTCTTCGCGCCATTTCTTTCATTAAAAGTGATTCGAGCTTTGAATCCATATATGTTTTGCACAGATATTGGTCACAATTGGAGCGAATGGACACCGAATTGGACCCAATTGTATGCCATCGATGTCTTAGTGGACATCTCTTTGCTATTTGAAGATCAAAGACATAATTAATTTTTAATTACGAAAAACAAAACATAAATAAAAACAAAAACAATGTCTAAAAGTGTTTGAAATGCAATCAAATGAAAGACAATGTCACCAATGAGTGGTCGGGCGAAGAGAGCGGACATTATATGGACAATAATTGGTATTTAATTGCAATTAAATGATAATAACATTGAAATTGTGGTCAAAACACATCAAGTATTGCGAAAACCAATGCACAAGTCGTCCATAACTGCCGTCGCTTTAATTGTTAAGCATTTGTGATGAAAGTAAATGTCTTTTCATTAAACTCAATGCAAAGTTTGCAAACTATTATTTTGGGGAACAATTTTGCGTTCATTTTGATTACGTCTTTTATGTAAAAATTTCATTCATAAAATATGTTCAAAGTTTGCAAATATAATAACTTTGTTTGGCTGTGGGGGTCATGAAGTATGGGACGTAATCTGTGTACAGATATGGACTGAGGTGTCCCTATAGGCAGAAAAGTCCTCTTTCGGGGATTTCTGGCTTTGGTTTTGCTCTAAAATCTCATATCTGTATTGCATTAGAGTTTGATTTTTGTCTATTTTGTTGTTTAGAGCAAAGCGTTTGCATTCAGTCATTCAGTCATACAATCACTTCATTCACACATCAAATGCATTGCATCTAAAAGTAAGTAAAAAAGTTTTTTAAGAAAACTTTTTTTCTAATTATTAAATGAATTGAATTGACATTAAGTTATAGAATATGTTAAATATATTATTGAAAAACATTTTTGAATTTGTTTTTCAATTTAAGAGTTTATGAAAGTTAAGTGAATTTTGTTTTTGGTATACCTTTGAAACGAAAGACAAAGCCATTAAAACATATTATATATACATATAATTGAATAATAGATTACTTTCTGAGAAAGACTTAATTCGAGGAAAATTGACTTTTGAATCAATACATAATTTTCTTATAAAATGATATAAAAAAACTTTTATTATAATTATTTTTGCAATAATTTTTGTATTTATATATTATTTATATTTATTTTTTAGTTAAAGTGAGTCACGAAAAGAGGTTTGAATTAGACCTGAATCTAATGCCCACAGTTTTGCTAATATAAGACATAATGGGATGTATGAGTGATGTGGGCTAACAGTGCTAACAGACCTAACACTAGCACTCATTAATTAGGACAACACTTAATGTATTGAATGTATTAATGAAAATCTGTGCAAAAGTTATCGTCTTATCAGTAATATTGCAAATAATGTCATATTTGACTAAAAGTACTTTTTCTGACGAATAGAAATATGGAAAACACATTGAAATAGATGTGAAGAGAGAGTAGTGGTGGAGAAGTGGCTTTAGAGCGCCTAACGGTCTTTTGGCATACTTTGCTCTCAGCTCTAACTTATTTCTCCTCATCTCTGTTCTACTCTCTCTTCCCTGTCCTCCTGTTCTCCTTCATGTCTCCCTTTCCGATGCGTTCAAATCTCAAATTTATTATTCCCTGCAATGAGTTGATTGCCATTCAATGCAATGTCTATGAAATGTATGCACAATAACACAGACCTCAGACACCAGGCCTTACTCTATGTCTCATTGATTCACAATTTCAGTAATTTTCAAGTTATTAATGAATTTGTTGTCTCTCTCTTTGTCTGTCAATATGTCTAACATTATATCAAAAATATTAACTTTTTATATGAATTGTGAGACAATTGAACAACAATTTCTTTAGTCAACAGTTTTGCTTTCAATGCTGTAATCATTTGATTCTTTTGAGCACATCTTATGATGAGAAAGCACTGGTAGATGCTATGAGTGCTATGAATGGTTGAGTGTATGAATCACCTTAAGTCGGATCGATTGCCAGAAACTATTAGTTGTCGACAACGTGTTTGGCAAACATTTGCACCGATTTTATGGTTTAGTTGCGCTTAACTTAAGGCCCGCTATATAATGACCGAACATTTCTCTCCAATGTTTCCAATATTAGACTCTGTTTTACATTACTCTCTTTGGCAGTCATTTAAGAAGAAGCGATGATTCGCTTGTTGTCAACTCCACCCAAAACTGTATTTCTTTTGAGACATAAAACCGTTAGAATTGAAGCGAATATAAAAACTTAAATAAATTGTATTTTCTCAATGAGAAGCCATAACACGACAGACCCTAATAGTGTGGTTGCCGGCATCGTATGATAAGACCTGCACTTCTAATATAACTGCTCTTATATGAGGTAAATAAAGTGGAGATTTTGTTGAGACAAAAAAGTATTGCAAATCTATTGCTCTCTTAAAGCCATTGCTTTATTGGTGTTCTTAAACATCAAACATAAAACATATATAATATAATATCCATTAAATTATTTTATTGCAAGAAATGTAAGTTTTATTTAACATTAAAACTATTGTCAGACTATTTGCAGACATTTTTCCTATTCTTTATTTTATTGAATTCTTGTGAAATATGAAAATCAATTATATTTTGTTTTCATGTATTTGTTTGCCTCTAATTATTGATTATTTTTAATAATACTTTGTATTAAGTTTTGTAATGTTTTGATTAATTATGTTTAGATTGAATTTCATGTTTGTATTATATAAATCCATTGCCGGTATTTTTGTTGTGAATGTGATCGCGAGTGAAGTCTGTATTTGTAGACATAATATAATGATTATTTCAAATGTTGGTTCAGTTTATAAACTTTATATTACGTTACCTCCAGTTTAAGGACCATTAACTCTGACTTCAAATATGTGAACAGACTTTCATTTGTCGTATATTTTCTACTCTTTTATTACTTATGAATAAAAAATATGAGAGAGAGAGAGAGAGAGAGAGAGAGAGAGAGAGAGAGAGAGAGAGAGAGAGACATCACAAGGAGATACAGTTATATTGTTTGGTTGAACAATATGTTGGACCACTTCAGACCACTTTGAGATATTCAGCCGACATATGAGTTTAGAATAATTTCTTGAATTTTATCACAATTTGTAGACGTATTCAAAACAAAACACTCGCTTAATATGCAATAACTTAATGAAAACACAATTTTTATGCATTAGAATATCAGACAAAATAACTATAAGGAAAGGAAAGGCAAGCCATAAAAGTCTAGAGTTTTGGTATAAAATTTGTGAATTACTTCAATATATATTGTGTTTCTTAGCGTTCATATAATTAAACTAAAAGTTTTGACGGATTTTTATTGTTTTTAAGTGTGTTTTAAATAAAATTTGTATATTTTTGTTGGAAACAAAGTTCAAGAAAGCGATAGGAATGTAATGAAAGGCAAGACATTAGCTGTGAATTGATGTTTATGTTAATTGACTGCTCTATGGCTTATGTGTTGTGAATATCTCATATAAACTGTATTTCCTCTTATAAGTAACAGTTATATTGAATTTATTGTCTAATAAGCGGGCAATACGTATGCAAAGATGTATTACATAAGACTGGTCTCAACTCATTTCATAACACTTTATTGTCGTCGTTTCCCAACATTATTACTAAAGTATTTAATTTGTTTTGAATGTTGTTTTGAATGTTATTTTTGAGAATATTTCTTAAAAGCCTATAACAGATACAACACATTTCGTGACTCGAGTTTCTAATTAACTTTTCTTAGCAACACATAAAAGGGCGAACACTTCGTACACTTTTAATATATCGCTCAGTTATGTCTGCCCTCCACTCTCTCCTCTCTCTCATTGTGCACACAGTCTTATTGTCTCTCATTTAGTGCTCCACAACTCTTCGATGGCAACTGACTCTTGCAGTTATTGTTACTCATGTCTGTCCACAACATGTATAATATCCACCTTTGAGTGGATCGATATTTTGCATGTTTTACTGCATCGACACATAATGTGTATCCGATTTAGCCGTTCTTTATCTCATTTATAATAATCATAAGAAACTAAAACAAAATTATTTTTCCTTTAATTACAAATAAAAAGTTTTTCTCATAAATCATAAAAAGAGTTTTGATTCAAATGTTACTATCATTTGAACCAACTTTTTTTATTCTGCATTTGGCAACAGGTACTACACTAACGGTGCCATCAATACTACTATTTCATCGATGATTAATACCTAACTATTATATAAAACAACATTTTTTATATTAAACAATAAATTTGATTTTAATGTCGAAAAGTATGAATAAAATAAAAAGTTATAGCAATTCGTGATTTAAAGAAAAACTTATATCAAATCAAAGGTTAATTTTGTGACTCTTTTTATTGTTAATATAATTTGTAGAATCAAAACAAAAAACTTTTATAAAGAGTTGGATTTCTTTTGCCTTTAGTTAAACATTGAGTGTTTTGTACATATTATTAATATATTGCAATTTGAATTCATGGCACCGGTATATCACACGACCAAAAGTATGTCAAACAGTATATCAACTCAATTATACGATTGCAAAGATATACACATATTGTATGCTATGATTATATGCTCTAAATTTGTAAAAGAAATTCTATTTTATTCTATAAATGGTATAATATATGCGATTATCTGTATATGAGAATCGAGTTGAGTATAGCACTGGTAGGACAATAGGGTAGAGTAGAGGCAAGTCTTTGCTTACTCAAGAAGTAATAAGAAGTAAAAGAGTCGAAACATTTATATTTACAATCAAATTGTCATTTCATATCAAGTATGAAATCTCGTCAAACATTCATCCGAAGCTATACTACTGTTGAGTAAACTTTATTTCTGATAAATATCTCTCTTTTCTCCTCGTCTTTGATAGAAAAAAATGATTGAAAGTTATTATTTATATTGAATTATAATTCAACGAAAATGTACTGAAAATCTGTATAATATATTTGTGCTCTAATGCTAAACAAGTTATATAACAAACTCTAATACTATTGGTTTGTTATTTGAAGATTTCAATGTTGTGATACCTATTGTGTTGTGTAAATACAAATCACTTTTTAATATAATATTTATATAACAATTTTTTCAGTCATACCGTTGAAGAGAAGTCAAAGAAGAAGACGAACTGAAGACGAATTGAAGGCATACCCGAAAAGGGATTTGTGAGGAAATAATAGGATTTCCAATTGAAATCCATTGCAACCATTGATGCGAATTCAAAATCAGACAAAACCTTCTCCTCTGGTATTTATGGTATGAATACATGATTTATATTAATATTTATCGAACTCTAGCCAAACATGTTATGTAATTTGCTATAAGAGAGGGGCCTTTCCTATTGTTTTGTGGCACTCAATTCGGGGGTTAGGCATCAATTGGTGCGATTGAACTCAATTAATAGCTTTATATATACACTGTTCCTCTGCATAATACCAGTGCTCATATCAAATGCAATGAACACCACTGTTGCGACTATTTTACCAATTGGTTATAAGCCATAAGTGAACGAAAAGTCATTTTTAAATCACAATTATTTTATGCAATTTTACTTGAAATGAATGAGACCTTAGACTGACTTTTGACAAACTGTTTGCCTTTTTCTGATAAATGAATGTTAATTTGAAATAACAATTACAAGGTTTACACGAATACCTATTTGTTTGAACATCGTTTGATTTGATGTTTAATAATGTTTTAGAAAATAAAACATTAAAAACAATATTAAAACTTAATAAAAACACGTGTTTTTAAATGTATTCATTATTTTGTGTTTCAAACAATACTTTAATTTTGTTTTGAAACATTGCAATCATTTCTGTAATTCATTATACATTGAAATGATTTTTTATTAGTTTACAAATGATTTGAGATTTTCTCTTCGTTTTTGTATTGCTATTCAAAATAAATGAAAAAAGTTAACAAAAAAACGAAACTCAATATTCGTTTTGTTATCGGAAAAAAATAGTGAAAAATACATTTGATTTAAGAATATTTTATATGATTTTATATAATAAAGATCAACAGAGAATGAAATTTAGTTGTCGTGCAGTCTTTGTGTTGTTTTTGTGTAACAGTTATGCGTTTATTGAAGAGTGAGAGACCTCTCGGCACAAGAAGTGCATAGGAGAGCCCCGACTGCAATATTAGATCCCTGACCCACCGTCTGCTGCATTTTCTTGTTGGGCCCCTTTTGATGATTCACTAGAGCAAAGGCAAAGGCGGGTGAGATTACTCTTACTATGGGAGAGAAAGTGAAATAGCACTTGAGGGGGAAGATGTCAGTCAGATTGCATGCACCACACCATTGACTGTGAGCTGAGGGAGTTCTGGAGCTTCTTTTGTTCGCTTGTGTCGAACGGTTGAAATATAGCCAAACATAGCCTCGAGATTGTGCTATAGCTGTGCTATAGCTGTGAGTCATCTTTAATGAGACCATAGACTGAGCCCATACTCTATTGAGAATATTAAAGATCGTTTCAGTCATCCTTCGGACGATTGAGAGCACAGATGGATGTGAGACAGCATCAGCAGCACAGGCAAAGACCCCCTCCAACCACCTCATCCTCATCTATAGCTATAAGAGGAGAGAGCTATAGATGAGAGCAAAAAGTGAAGCCCTTCTCCAAACACAAAGAAAGTGGAGAATAGAGGCAATGGATTATCATGTGTTGGGTCGCATGGGAGAGGAGACTGAGCACAGGGAGGAGAGACTATATTGGCATATACAGCACATACAGCATCAACAAAACACACTCTTATTGCCAGAACCATTGGACCGGTTTCTCCAAAATGCAATCTTTTTAAATACAAAGCCATTTAAAACGTCTGACATATAAGCGTGAATTGAGTGCCACTCATACAACACATACAGCACATACACACCACACAACCAGCACTACCAGCACAGGCATAACGTGTCCTACCTCTCCCAAGCGCACACACACCCGCTTTCTCATTGACAATAATTTAAACTCTTGGAGAACAAAGAGCTCTGAACTGAAATAACGCTTCCATTCCTCGGTTTACGACATCTTCGATGGTTTAGAAAAAGAATATTTTGTATGAAAACAAAACATGTTTTTCATTGTATTGTTGCCTCTCTTTCATGCAATCGACTGTCTCTCCACAAAACACAGGCACTGATAAGGCTTTTTTAGTAATCTTTTAAGACTAAGCAATGCATACTTGAGTCGACTTTTATGGCTTATGGCAGACATTGTTAGCATTGAAGCGAATAATGAAATTTATTTCGATATAACTTTTTAGTCGAATATCTGTTTAGACGAGAACTGACTGTAAGTGAAAGCTTAAGAATCACTTGAGATCTAATCTGAATAAGAAAACAATCAACAGATGGTTGTCTGAACTTTGTTACCAAACTTTTTCCATTTGACTCCCAATCCAACTGTGCCTGAGTTTGTGTTTGTTGAGTCTAACTGTCTTCCCATCCAAAGTGTAATTATGTTTGCATATAATGAACACCTGAATTATATGACATGCCATTCACTCACTAATAACGTACTCTCCCCTGAAATGGGAGCTTTGATTAGACCCGACCGACATCTCATCTCATCTCAAGTAATTCTAATGATTAAACATTGCATACAATAATCAAATGTTAAGATAGGCTTATAGTCAGTGCTCTTGTGTTTTAGACACTACTGAGTATAACGTCTAATATATTGTGTTGAAAATAATAATAATAATATTGATTCGCCATTACTTATGATGAGCAGACCTACCATTGCCTGTGCCTGTGTTCTGCTCTAGAGTCTCAACCCTTTCCTTTTAATAATAGAGTAATACTTGTTATATATTATGCCTAACTGTAAAGAGAAGACTCTTTTGTTGAAAAATATAAAAGTTGGCACTGGTATGTTGTTTGGCACTGCCCTGTCATAGATGGCTGGCACGGATAGAATAGGTTGAGTTGGGGTGCACTCCCATAAAGACGCTTTCTTGCACAACAACAGAGCACATGCATATAAAGTATTTGGACATTAGATTTTGTGCTTAATTTTGAAACAATTTATATAAGTTTAGCGCAAACACAGTATTTGTCAAATAATTTGCATTTTCTATAAGTTTGAAAGCAATGTCGCACTATACCAGTGCTCCTCCAATGCCATACCAGTGCCACATCAGAGACTAAAGACTATATATGATATAAGTATTGCTTCATCTGTTATATAGTCTTCTTATGCCGTTAACAGTATTTGCTTGTCATAAAAGGCTTTAAATATTAAGGTAACGTTCCTCTAACCCTTTCGCTATGAAGCAAACGAAGCAGGAAACGGGTTAAAAGCTCTTTCTCTCATTCATTTGCAGCTCAGGGCGAATTGCAGTCCCTTTTTATTGATTTTTCTCAAAGGGGAATAATTTTATCAAAAGAGAGAAGTTCTAGAATTTTGAGCTGAAAGTAAAGGGTTGAGAGAACAGAGAGAACAGAGAGCTAGAGATGAGATGAGTTTCTGCAGCGAAGTTACAAAATATATACTTCAGAAACTCATTAGAAATTTTTCAATGAACGCACATAAGGCTGGGCTGTGTATGTACTGCACTGTACTGTACTGTAAATGCCATTTGAGGCCTACTATGTGCACAACACTTGATGAGAGTTGCATTAACTTTGTTTGAGTCCAAAGAAAACAGCAGAGAATAGCAGTTATACTTCACTCGAAGTTAATATTAAAAAGTATTTTTTCAATAAAGAAAACCAAACGCAAAGGCAATCGAGAAATTAATTCATTGAAAATGCATTTATAGTAATAATAATAATATATTAGAAATTATTTGAAACAAATTTTCTAATTTTATGTTTTGTTTAACTCTTAATAAATTAGTTTTTTGTTTGAATTTTATAAAAAGAAAACTTTGAGGCAATGTTTGCTGTGGTTGTTGTTACCATCAATTGAAAGGTAGAGCAAAAGCCATAGAAATGCTTTAAAGTAATAATTTTGTAGCCCTTATGACATGGAATCAGTTGCTAAGGAAGCCCTTCAATAGGTTCTGAACTACGCTTTTGACTTAATTTTCAGAATAACATATATTGTAGAAAATGATATAACTTATAGACGACTATATACTGCTATTATGTCATATAAGTTATTCGTTTCCACATCACTGGCAGCAACACAACTGCCTTTCCCTTGAAAATGGTTATGAATTTAAGATACATTCTGTCAACCGTTTTCTGGAAAACATGTTTTCCTAAATGATTGACAAAAATAAATTTGATTTTTATAATAATTTTCTCTTTTATGTCTCAAAACTTAATAATGAAATTTAATTCTTAGAAAAATAACACAATTAGTGTTTTTGTGCAAAAGTGTTGAACAAAATATTTAAGTTTCAGTTTTAATAAATGAAAATTTGATTTAATTAGAAATGACTGTTAAAAACGAAATGAGAGTATTGTAGAGAATATGCATTAGTTTTACTTTAATCTTATATATTATCTCTTATTAGTCTTTTTCAAATTAAAGTCTATGAAGAGTCGCATACATTAAACAGTGCTTTAAAGCATACAATATTGTTAAGAGAATATAATATAAGTGTTAGTATAACTAACTTATGAATTACTACCAGTGCTGGTCTGTTAGCTTTATGTGCATTGAATTTGTTTTATTTCTACTTATATGTGTGTATGCAATGTATGCATAATCTTAGTGTCGGACCAACTGTTTTGTCTCAATGTTTGCATTGGGCTCTCATTTGACTCTCTTTTGTGTTTCAATGCTATCTCTAATCATTTAATTTTAAAAATCAATGGTTTAATGTCTATCTGTTTTGCCTGAACTTCTTTCAGTCAATCTTTTTGATAATCATTTTTAGCTAAAGTTTTGATGAAAACAATAGCCATTCAGTTAAGTATACTCCCCATCATTTTCCAGAGCACAGGCAGAAAACAGTTGATGTATTTACAGATTTATGTCCTTTAATTCATGCGTAAAACCACATCTAATATATAATTTTGATTTCACTTTAACAAAAAACTTTTCTAATATTTCAATAGTTTTAGATTGACTTAAACTTTATTCTCAAAACTGTTAACAAAATAATTAATCTTTAGATTTGAGTTGAAATTAAAAAACAGAAAAGTTTTCGTTTAATTCAAATAATTTTAAAGAGATTTCTTTTATCGATTCATTTGAATTTCATTTAATTCTTGAATTTTATTAAATGCATAAACACTGAGAACATTGTGAACATTGTGTACAATATATCTCTAAACCCAATATAACTCTCACAACCCTTTCATAGAAAATATTGCCCAAAGCTGTGAAGCACTGGTAGAGTAAAGCGTTTGTTAATTCCAAATTAGAGTAATTACAAGCCGCGAAGGCAGGGGCAGGTGTAGGGAACGATAATGCAATATCGCATACATATTGTGGGCATAAATACAAATACAATCGAAATGTATTATACTTTTAGACAACAGTGAAATCAAAAACCATTTATATATTTACGAATTGAAAATACATTGTTATTATTGATATTTATATGTTGTGTGCATTCAATTGATAAGAGATTTTAGTGGAGAATCTCATGACTGGCCAACAGTTTCATTATGAGTTTGTATTGTTTTATGTGTTTTTCAATACTTTCAAAGCAATGCTTCGGTATTTGTATTGTATTTTTAATGAATATAAATATATAATAATATATACAATAAAATTGAATTAAAAATTCAAATCTCTTTAAGTATAGCAACGATGTTCTGGACTTTAATTATAGTTAACTCAACAAAAGAAATTTGTTTTAGATGTAAAGATACAATACTTTGGAGGCAAACAAGTGTATAGAAAGGCAAAGATGTCTCTCATTATAATTTAATGCAGTTTTACATTAGTCTACTTATAGAGAGAATAATAGAGCAAAAGTTCACACTTTCTTCGCTCTCCTGTTCTGTCTTTTACTAATTAAGTGCAGATTCACTCTCTCTATAGACTATGCATTGTATGTATGTATGTATGCATAGAGTGCTATAGAAAGTGAGACAAAGCTGTGAAAGGAGTTGTAGACAAACATAAAACATCTTTTCACCGCTAATTCTTTGTTCATTTAATCATATTATGAGCCATTCATTGGCACAAGACTATGAGTGCGCTGTAATTCTTAATGTTTTAGATGTTTTCATCACTTGTTTGACTCTGGAGTTAAGATAAAGGAATTAAAGTATTTTATGAAAAAAAGGGTGCGATCAGTGAGAGCACAGAGAGCACAGAGAGCACAGACCACAAAAATCAAATTAGTTTAAGTGGATATTCTTGTCATTACAACTGTTATGACTTGAGTTGCCATAGAAGCCATCCAACGACTCAAGAGTTAGAAGCTATGCCGAGCACGAACTCAACCCAAAAACTCACCCTTTCCTGCACTGGCAAATAAGTAGTCCTTCGAGCGGAAAATCACTATACCTTTATTGCACTCAAAATTATTTTTTCATTTCTAACATCAAATTCATTCTCAGATATTATTTACTATAATTTTTATTATCATTTCATTCACTCAATACTATTTGTCGACACAAAGAGTTGTCGTCAAAAACTTTTTTATAAGAAATTTGTTTCAATAGATTTACACATATTTCTCAATACACTAAATGACAATCGGTTTTGAGTACAAGAAATAGATTCCAAACATTCTTCTCGTTTGGCATAATTTCACTGAATGCACACAAGTATTGATTTTCTAATAAAAATACTCTAATATTAGACTTTCACTCATTTCTAGTATTAATACATAAAATAATCTACTATTAGATAATGTAAACGAAATTTGCGTTTTGTTTGCCTTTTCATAAGTTTGAGTTTGAGTTTGATTTGTAAAACAATCACTCGATTAATGCTTTTGAGACATAACACAAAAATAAAACCAATAAAAAAAGAAATCATATTTACATTCAATGCTATTTTAATGTTTAATACGATATCGTTAATCGTCTCATATTGAATGGCATTCCACTCCCTTCGGTGTGCGTTAACACTCTCTCCACTGTTGCCATTCCTCACACCATTAGCTCAGTATTTCTTTATGACTTCTCTTACGAATCGTTTTCTTGTGAGTGGAATATAAGGCAAAAGCAAACACTTAATGTTAAATGAAATGAATATACTTTTATTTGAGCGCTTTCTATGTGTAAAGCGATTCCGCAACAGGTCTTCAAACACTTTATTTATACCAATGATAGCGCAGAAGAGATTTGTTATGAGATCTCATTCAAAATGTTTTGCCACAAATTTCACTTTGAATTGAATGAAAAAAAATTTCAAATTTTATTTCTTAGCTTAACTTTGAAATCGTTTTCTATAAATATTTTAGACATAAATGTTTCGATTATTGAATAAAGTTTTCAGTTATGAATGTTTGAATTAAGAGTACATTAAAATCAAAATATTTTAAAACAACTTTAATTATATTGTAATTAATATTCAGTTATTGATTTAATGAGTTTTTAAATTTAAAACTCTTTCAAATGCTTGTAATAAATATGAAAAACTTGTGTTTTGAAAACTAAATGTTTTGAAAAATATTCTTCGATTTAAACAAATATATTTATATTTATAGATATTTTTAGCCAATAATATATACATTTAATTGTAGATAAAATCATTAATAAAAGAATTAATTAAAGAAAAGTTTTAACAGTTTATCGGATATGAAATTGTTGTTAACATTTTCTCTTCGAGTATTGAAAGATATGTTGAGATTAATTAGGAATTGTATGCACTCTTTCACTCTTTCACTCTTTCACTACTTTATAATTAGAAATAACTTAATGAAAAGTCTTTTCAATAATTTATTTTTCTCATTAAAAAACCGATAAATTATTTGATGCGTAAAGAAATTCGTGATTTGTATTCACTATTGAATTATCATTCAATACAATGAATACTAACACAAGTATTTCAAAACAAAATGCAGTTTTAAATTAATTAATAATTTCAAAGTTTCTTCAAAACAAGAAATAGAGTCCAAAGAAATAGTTATTTAAATATTTATTTGCAATAAATTTTAATAAAAAATTCTTTTGAAATATTATTTATTTATTTAAATATAGAAATAATAAGATATTAAATGATTTCTGACAAACATTGTGAGAAATAATGAGAATTTGTTATATATTTATTATTTCAAATGATATTAAGATTTCAAATACACTGTAAATAAGATATTAAATGAAATATTGAGAATAAGAATAATTGCATTCATTTGTTTTGTATCACAATTATAATTAATCATTCAGTCCAGGGATATATAAGAGCTTCACATTTCAGGGGGTGTTGTTTGACACTCACTATTTATCGAGTCTCAGAGGTATATTCATATCCCGTGATATGATATGACTTAGAATTATAATACTTATTGAGAACTAAGACTGAATTGCCCAACAGTTTAGTAATCAGTAGTTTTTCAAAGAAATCATTTAATGTTTATTTTCATAGCAATTATTTTGCAGACATTTATTATTTTTAAGATATTAGATATTTTTGTATTAGTTTTCAATGTTTTCGTTTGAAATAAAAGACTTTCGAAAATATTTTCGAAATTATAATACAATTTTCTAGACTTTTGTCTCGTTTTGCAACTCTTATTATTTTTGATTGACTTTTGATTATAAATTGATTTATAATTAAGACATAAAAGTATAACAAATAAAATTTTATTTATTTAAATTGAATTGAATTATCGATGAATTGTAACAGAAATGTAAATATTTTTAAGATATTTAACTGAAATTCAATGCAAAGAAAAGCCACTTAGGATTCAAAGGAGGCATTCATTTGTTTTGTGTTGTATTTAATTCATTAAATATAAAGATCAATAAATTTTATCAAAAGTCAAAACATAAATAATAGTAATTTTGTATAATATGGAACCGGAGATCGTTTATGGGGAATGGCATGTAAGACATCAGCTTAAGACACGCAATCAATTCACTTCTATTATACTTATATTTATTATGAAATATAAAGTCTGAAAAAACACATTAACCGATGCCTACAATGACTTTGCCATCAATTGTAGTGCAAACGAAACACGAGAACTGTTTTAAAGTTTTCTTCATTTTTTGAACTGACAGACACTGATTGCACTCATCTCTGTCTCTCTTTATCTCCTCTTCACTCCTACTCATATACTTCTATACAATTTTATTCTAACTTTCATTTGACTGCAATTCTCGCCCAAAATCTATTCATTGCTTCTCTATCTCTCTATAATATTATCTTTCATTCACTTGTTTTAGTTTTAATATAAGTCTGTTTTGCATTTCCTCCAGAATTAGTTGATTTTGCTTTTAGTTGTCTTTAAAGTTTGCTCTCTTTATCTCTTTTGCTTCTCTCTCTCTCTCTCTCTCTCTCTCTCTCTCTCTCTCTCTCTCTCTCTCTCTCTCTCTCTCTCTCTCCAAACTCCTTTACTCTCTTATTGTGTTATATTTAGATTTAGACTCTCTTGTGCTCTCTTGTGCTCTCTTGTGCTCTCTTGTGCTCTCTTATGATTGTGACTCTAGTGTTCGTTCAGCCCTTCATAGTTTGGCTGATGAGTACTCAGGCATGAACTAAGGTTTTGGTCTATGCGTGAGATGTATTGTTGCCATAGAAATGAAGGATTGATTAGTAATTAACCGTAGAATTAATTATTGTCTGACGTGACAGAACACCAATGCATATAAGCCAAAGGCAGAGGGCTTTGCTTTATTTGTGAGCCTCTCAGTGCTCTTTAGTTTTATGCTCTCAAAAGGACTTCATATACATCTCGGCCTTTGCTTACATAACACTTCTTTCAGTCTCTTCATATGCTCTCATTTTCTACCCCTTTCTCTATGCCATCTCTAAGTCACAGCGCAGTCCTTTCAATGGTTTCCTCATTTTAAAACAAATTGTAAAAGATTTATGACTCACTGTTTGTGCCATACACAGCACAACCAGAATATACCGGAGCTTTTGTGGTTTCAAACAATGAAAATTTAAGTCAGAGCTCATCTTCATCTTCAACAACAATCTCATCAACAATTGTATATTTATTGTCAACTATTCATAAGACATATCAATGAATTTCTCCATAAATTCTTTGTTAATAAAACAAACAGACAATGAGATTATGAATGAGTTATGAATTGAATTCAATTATACACTCATTTGATTTGAAGGAATCCTAAAGAATATGCTTTTGATTGAGTCAATAGAAACTCAATTTGAGGACATATTTCTTAAATTAAATAAAGAGTGAATTTAAGTGACGATTGAGTGAAACATTTTATGTAATACCATATCTGTTGTCATCATTAACTCATTAAATGTTTTATTCATGCATTTATTCCTTCTGACCCCTACAGGCGCTCTCACCCTCTCATCCAATGCTTTTTTATCAAAAATAATTGATTTGTTGAACTTTTTTTATACTCTATTAAATAAGGTTTGATATACAGTGCAGTACTTTGGGGACTGGTATATACTGACAGTTTTTATACCATTTTATTAGATGATTATGCAAATCGGTTGTTGCGGTACTTCCCTGTCGTTCGCAGCACTCACTGTATGGGGAGGTTAGAAAAGGATAAAAAAATTGTTATAAAAGGCTTAAAGGAAGCAAAGCGTGAATGAAAGTAATGAATGTCTGTTTGGCTCACAATCACCGCAAAGGCATTTAAGTACACTTAACAGCATTTCCTAAAAGAAGGCCTAAAGTAAGAGTTAAGTAAAGAGATTGAGATTTTGATGAGAAGTGAGGCTCACATAAGTATAGTCTAGTCTAACATATTGTATACACAAGTAATTTAGAGCTCAGAGGAACGACATCTTCACTTATTATGTCACTTATCATGTAATGAGATGAGTAAAAGAGGCTTTCCTTAAGATCGCTTAATGTCTCCACAATTGTCTCTTTGTCTATTTGTCTGTCTATTACTCGTTGGGAATAATAATAATTCATTTAATGATTGCCTAAAATGAAGACAAATAAGAGAAGTAACAGATATTTGATGTTTTGTGAAACACATAATTCGTGTTCTCAACAATTTTTCATTTCTCTGAGGAGTCAATGCATTAAAACCTTTAATACCGTAAACTCTGAGCCAAAACATGGCCGCGAGCACTGGTATGTGGATGTCATCAACTAATGTATTCGCCAATATATATCATATGTTATATTGTATTAAATTTTCTCCGAATAAAGTCTCAACAAATATATAATTTATGGCAAAGACTGAGACCCAAAGACAGCCCAACCACTACTCGATTAGTTATATTGAAAATTAATTTCCTTTCAATTTCTGTATTGTATTTGAGATGAAAAATAATTTTCTCTTTTTTTGTCAGTAAATAATTTTAGACTCAATACTGTCCACAAATTGTCTTCGTATCGAGTAATTAGTAAAGTATAAGGACTTTGCGTTCATCTATATTTACCCCGGGAGGCACGGGAGACACTCTAAGCCCTGACAAGACATAGTATTCTAAGTTCACTTAACATTTAAATATCGTATTAAAGGAGCCGTAGGTCTTGTAAACTGTAATTATCAAAGGCTATAACGAAAATATTGCACAAATTATATATGCCTGTGCTCTGTCTGCTCACTACCAGTGCTATGTTCTCTCGTATTGTGCAAATTTATGCAACTCAGGGGTTTGTTATTTGGGTCTTATTTGGGTTATTCTATCGCAAACTTTCATACATTCATTAGAGATATTCTGTGAATGTTTGGGCTTTGGTTCACAACAACAGAGACAGAGAAAGAGCTCTCGTATAAGAGATGAGGGATTAAAGCAATCGCGAAGAATATGAACCAATATATTAAAGAGACTTAGATTAAAAGTTTTGTTATTTTTGTTTTAAATGAATTTAAATTTTATTTAACGCAAAATTAAGATTCAAACTTAACTCAACTTTGTCTGCTCTTTGAATCCCTGTCCACACTATATAGTAATGTCTGATATGATGTATTTGTGTTCAAAACAGATAATGATTTAAAAAGTATTGAATATTATATAAAGTTTTGAACATTCCTTAAACAGTTTTGATGATAGGATTCCGTTAGATATGAAAACCGCATTTCATTGTAGAAAATGGTTGGCATTCCTTCCGGTGCGTTGGCCACACATTATAGTCAAAGTTTTCCATTTAAGTTAGGCATAGAATAGTGACCTAAACAGCGCTCAGGCATTGATTAAAAAGCCGTTTCAATAATAAAGTTAAGGAAGTCATTGAAAATGATTCACAATTTGATTGCTTTTGTTGTGCTTTCGACTCAACCAAACAATTTTCAACTTTTCAATGCTCTAAAACTCTAATAAATTATTATCGAATTGCAAAGGAATGGAAGGAAAGGACATTTTTGTCATTATTTAATAGCAAAAGTGAATCTTCTGAGAGAATGGGCTCTGGTATTGCTTTAGCCCAAACTGTTCGACAAATATGTAAACTATGTATTATTGCAACGAATTTTAAATTTGACAAAAATGTCATCAAAATATAATATATAAGCACTGTATCGAAAATCATCACAAATACTATAAAAACCCTATTATTCCCATTGCTGTGCTATTGTGCCCATACCTGCTGTCTATGCTTTTATTCTCTTTTTTAAAGCCTTGGGCTTTGATCTGTCTATACTGTGCGCTCTGCAGACAAACCGATGGTCAATATGTAGAGTATTTGAGAAATATTTCCTTTATATGAAAGCGATTGCGATCTCGAGTTTGAGTTGATTTGAGACAAACATAACTAACTGTTGAATATCATTACAAATTCAAAACACTGTTTGTCTGAATTGAAAGCAGTTATGCATAATATTTGAGAGAGAGAGAGAGAGAGAGAGAGAGAGAGAGCTCTTTAGGTTTTTCTCTATTGTTATCATAAAAGTAGAAAAAATTGAAAACATAAAAAGGCTTTGATTTGGACTTTCAGCTGCAAAACACAATAATATAAATGCAAAAGAGGACCAAAAGAGCCAAAAGAGGACCAAAAGAGCCAAATGGGTCGAGAAATATATTTTTACAGTTTTTCTCGAAAAACAAGATTCAGACAAATATTATGGACGCGTGCCGTAAGTGTCGGCGCTATAACTATAATAAGTGTGTGGAAAGTGTGCAATACTTTCGAATTTAGGACAATCACAAGTAAAGTGATTTTTGGTCCCTTTCCCCCCTTTCACACTTTTATTGCTTTTTCACTCTCTTTTGCTCCAATTTTGATCTTTTTCTGAAGTAAAGCCAATTCGTCCTCATTTTCTCCTGTTTTTTTGTGCACAGTTATGAACAACCGGTGCTCTATTGAATGCAATGTTCGGTAGCATTGAGTGAAACGACACTCGACTGCATAATCTGGTGATAAGGGATCAGCTGCACTGGACTTCTTAGGTCTAACTCTAATAAACAGGACATTAGAGTAAAGGCAATGAATGAGAGAAACATTGCTTTTGATATAAACAACTTTTTGTGTAAAAACAGTTATCGAAGTGTATGTCGAAACGCATGAATAGCACTGACCGGACAGTACTATTTTGTCACCCGTTGAAGCATCGCGTGTGCCGTCCTTTAACCTACTGTCCTCTCTATGTAGATTGAGTACTGTATGTGCTCTCGATACCGGTATGCTGGTAGTAGTGGCACTGGCAGGTGATCACCAAATATGCTGTAAACAAAACATACGTTTGGCATATATTGCCAGATATCGCACAGGCATAACAGCATCGCCTCAATTGACAGACAATCCAATCGAGAATATATTGAATAGAGATGAGAAAGGGAGAGAGAGAGAGAGAGAGAGAGAGAGAGAGAGAGAGAGAGAGAGAGAGAGAGGGAGAGAGAGAGAGAGGTCATTGAAAGGGTCGCTCTTTTAATGCCATTAGTTTCTAATTCTTATGCCTTTAACAACAATTCAATAATGGCTTTACTTTTGCTTATTTGAGCACTTCATCTGTCAAATGATCTATTGAACGGTGCAATGCCTGTCCTCAGCTGTGCTGTCGTTAACCTCCTTTACCCTTTCATTCCTTCATTATTACAGAAGTGAAATATAGTGAATTGAAGGTCAGTGGGCCAGCAATAGGCAGAGCACAGGCCAACACATATATTAAGATTGTCTCAATCAATACCTTTTATGGCTATTCAATGCACTTCTTTTGGCCAGTGGTCTAATATAGAGGACAAGAGACCCAATTGTTGAGGTTTTCGACCCAAAGGGTTCAATGAATTGACTCGACTGACAATCTGTTGTGTTGTGGTTCACATCCAGACCATGACTATTGTCTGACCAAACAGTTTGAGTCTCACATAAATCTTTTGCTCATTTGCTTTAACTTAAATTTATTGGCTTTAAGTGTTTGGAAGATATGTAAAGAAATCGTCAATATTTTGCACATAAAACTCAGTAATCAATTCTAAAAGTTTTCAAAATATAATTAATTTATTGATCGATAAAAACTCACCTTTTAATGAATTAGTGCTTTGTTTGCCTCTATTTTCACTACTAATGCAAGTCTTTTAGAATTAAATTCTTGTTTTCAAACCAATCGATATTTAACTACAAAATGAAACAAACGGAAACTTCAAGTTTAAGCTGAGAGAGAGAGAGAGAGAGAGAGAGAGAGAGAGAGAGAGAGAGAGAGAGAGAGAGAGAGAGCTGTAAATGCATGCAATCATTGTATTAATGTATTATATTTTATGATAAAAGTATAAGACATTAAATCATTATTAATAATACAATTATTATTATTTGGTCCCAATCTGGTTACTGGTGCTTACAATGCCTTCCCGTGCCTTCCCTGTGATGGTCTTAATAGTTGAATCAATAGATATCTCTTATCAAACAGTTTGTCATCTCTGGCAAAGCAAATGATAGTCGTGTTATGCATGCGTGCGCTTAATATTGAATTTAACATTAACTCACGACTAAGTTATTCCCATTTCTCTATTGATTGCTAGCCTTTTACTTAACGGACTTCTCTTAAGGAATATTAGGTTTTGCATAATTTATTTATTTATTGTTATAATAATAATAGTATTAAGCAATGGATTCTGTAATAAAGAATAGATTACATTCTCTTCTACTGTTCTGTCGATCAATTGATAGTTATATTCTTTTGTTATTTTAGGAGCTCTTAAAAAGTAGAGCCAAAACAAATGTATTTAACTTTACCGGAATATTTGATAAAATAATATTATAATAATAATAAATTCGAGTAAACTTTTAGTCTATTAGTGAAAAAACTTTATTTCAGACAAACTATTGTACAAATAGTTTAGATGTAGTGAAACACCCGTTTATAATGAGTTCTGTAGTCCTCTATACTCTTAAATCTTTTTGTTTGTTTTACTAATGGAAAAGTCGTTATTAGAGGAGCAAAAGGACATTTTCAAAGAAAATAATATAATCATTACATTATTGCATATGCTTTATGGCAATAATGCCTTTCCATATCATACGATATATTAGATTTTGTCGTTCAAAGTATAGAATCAAATCGACGCCAAATTATAAACCATTGCCAAAGCTATAGACTTAAGTGTTTGATGTCTTCACAAATACTTACTGAAAGTCTATTTTTCTCTAATACAATAATAACCAAAGGATGATATTTTTGGGAAGTCTTGGTTAGGGAGATCAACAATCAAGGGAAGGACAAGGGTTTCGACAAGAATTTATTATGAATATTATGTGTCTTATAGTGTATATGATTTTGAGTTTATTTGTTCTTATATTTGATGGAATTTAACGAAATATTAACAAAAAGTTTTTAAAAAATAATTTTATTTATTTTTATGTAAACAATATTATGAAGCATTTGTCACATATTGTCTGACATTCATTTGAATTTCGGTAAAAACTTTGAATTTCACTTCATTTATAATTACAATAAATGAATAATTTTCGGGAAATGTGAAAATATTTGAATGTTATGTTTGAATGCAATTGTCCGAAGAAATGATAAAGTTTTCAATTCGGGTAAATCCCAGAAATGTTATGCTTTGGTAATAACAAAATGAATACATTCTATAAATTTTTATTTACAATAAATCATGTAATAGTAATTTGATGAGCACTGGCTTTGGCTCTGGCGCTCATCATTTCATTTAAGTATAAACATTCACTTTCGACTCAACCATATATTCCGGTCCAAACTATTCTCAAGTATTGCTAAATATTGTGTTGCACTAATAGTAAATAATGTAAGATATTCTTCATATAATAAAAAGTTTTTTGTTATATCGTATAAACATTTACAGTAATAGTGTTTCAATGGATTGTCTTCTATTGGACTCTATGTGACTCTGAGGGGCAAAACACTTTCTCAGTTTTCTATGGTTTTTAATTTTGCATAAAACAAAGTAATGCAACATTTGCTGTAGAATTCAATCCAAGGACATATACATAATGTTATTTGTTTGGCTGAAATGCTGTAAACTAAACACATTACATAAAACCATTCGATTCCATTGAAAACCATTTTTGCAAATAAACTATAACTAGTTTTTGAGAACTAATACATAAAAAATAAAAATAAAAACTTAAATATAATAATAATTTGTGAGCATTTGAATTGTATTGTCACTCAAAGAAGTGCATTACGTAAACACAGGTGCAAATCATGCTTTCATTAGAAGTTTGCACATTATTTTAGAAAAAATATCACTAAAAAACGGTATCAGAATATCATTAAAACTTTTTTGTGAAGAGAAGTCATAAGAAAAGCGTACAAAACATATGCAATAACTGCTGTTCAAACCTCTTGTTTTGTACTTTTATTTTATTGTCATTAAAATATCAATAATAGAGAAGAGAAGCGTTTGAGAAGTATTAACATTATTGGCAAATATGAGCCATGTTTTCGACATACAGTGTATATGACGACATAGAGTGGATGAGGGCCACCACCATCGCCAGTGCCAGTTATATGCCTGTGCTATCACTTATGTTTTTCTCTACATTTTTATGATATAAAGACTGATAGAATGAACGCAACATTTCTTATATGAGTTGCAGTAATGAATAATAAATTGATATGCAATTGAAAGCACAGTCATCTACAGTGCCAGCCATTGCCAGTCTCTCCACATGTCTTCTATTGTCATGTGATTAAAAGCAAAAACTATTTATTCATTCAGTTTTGAGACACAATTTCTAGTTTTGATTTTTGAGGGGAAAACTACTGCCAGAGAAAGTGGTAGACATTTGCAGAGAGAATGAGAGTGAGTGCACAGGCAGAGAATGCGAGTGCAATACTATAATAGTGTTGTGCCGTAAAGCCAGTGCCAGTGCCAGTGATACTCCAAAACCAAACGAAACAAATTCATTCTGATTGCGGTCCGTCTGCTGAGTGTTGAGAGTAACGTCCCCTCATTGCCTACCGGCCCCCTCTTTCTCCGTTATATTCGGTTATTTGATTTCAGGAGAAAGTTCTTTGACCTTAAACTCAGGCCTAAACCAAAAGCACCGTTCGTTTCATTTTCTCAGTTCAGTTCAGTTCAAGCTCTCTATCGCTTAAATAAGTTTTAGTCAAAACCAATAATGAGTGCCGTTTAAAGTCCTGTTGCAAGACATGGCACTGGCAGCCAACCACCTGCCCCTGTCTCAGACCAGAATCAACGACGACTTGTTTTCGCAATTTGCCAAATATTCACTGCACTAAACATCTGGAGCGCGTGCCGCACACGCACGTACTGTCGCCATGACTACCAGTGCATAGAGAAAGTGCGAAATGTGTTGCACGTGATGGGCACACGACTAGACCTCCCCCGCGCTCTCAGACCATGCAATGCACCGCCAGAACAGCACAACTTATTTTTCACTTTCAATGGTCTTTCTTGTCGTCCGTAACAGACATTCAATTGTTATTTTTCTATCATTTTCTCTAACTATTACTTACTTTCCCTTCCATTCCATTCCCCCAAAACTTTATATTTTAATATCATTTGAAAATTCAGTCGAAAATGAAATTTGTGTTTCACTCAAGCATTGCATTCAATGTATTTCTGTCATTCAATACTATATTTAACCTCTAATCAAGAATTTGATATTTAATTACAAATACTTAGAAAAAAAGTTAATTCTTTTTGATATAAGTTTTTATTGTTTATATAAACAAAAGAAATGATTAGATTATTAAAACATTTTCGTATCAAATGAAACAATGAGTTATTTGTCGTTAGAAATGTTATTTAAAACTTATCTCTCAATAGCAGAATGTTTTGTCTCATCAGTAAAAGTAATTCTCATTTTTGGTCTCTTTTTTCTCTGTTCTCTGCGATTACTTTTCATTGCAGAGAAGTTAGGGCTTAGACAACACAGCAACACAGCAGGTATGCGATAGAGTGTATGTAATTTAGAGTAACCTCATGCCAGTGCCCTCTCTCTCCCTCCCATTCTCTCTCTCTCTCTCTCTCTCT